>CM038672.1:197944861-198155644 GCA_021605145.1 Aegilops bicornis | reverse complement strand
GGCGAAGCCATGTCGATCTCAGCATGATTGGGTTGGCCGGTGAGGATGCTCCGGCTGACTTTGCTGTCGGAGGAGGGGAAGAAGATCTTAGGCGTCTGGAGATGGAGCCGAGGTACTGCTCATTGTGATGGAGGGTTTAAATCGTTGGAGCAGCTCCGTGAGTTGTATGCGGCCGAGGCTGAAGCAGGACAAGAGAGACAACGAACAACGTTAACCTGAGTGGAATTCTAATAGCATCTCCAATACATGACGTAAAATACATAACCACAAAGTGCTAGATGTAAAATACATCAGTCGCTCATCTCTGAACTGAACTGTCGAAACAGAACTTAACTGTCGAAACTGAACTTAATTATCAAAACTGAACCTAACTGTTGAAACTGAATTTTGCTGTCGAAACTGAATTTTGCGGTCGAAACTGAACGCACTAGCAAGGTGAGGCTACACGTCGGTCGACTGACTTTTTCATCTCTGGTCAGTCGATTTTGCAGCCGTTGGATACGAAATCAAGGGCATGCGGTTCATCTTCAACCTCCACCCCCTGAGCCGCAAGCCACCACCAGCCAAACAGCAGCCCCCCGCCGCCCGCGGCCAGCGGTGCGCCGCCCCGCCCGCCCCGAAAACACTCCCCACCGCCGGTCTGCCGCCGCCCCGGCCATCCCTCTAGACCCCCACGTGCCGAGCCTTTTCTCCGGCGATCCCGACGCCACCGCCCCGCCAACGCCCCGCCACCGCCGGCGACCACCGCCCCCATCCTGAGCCCTAAAATAGATAGTGGGGTACCTCTCCGGCGAGCCCCCCTCCCCGCTGCGGCTGGTTCTTCCTTCACCCCGGCGAGCCCACCCCTTGAAAATCGACTGACCCAAAAGTCAATTCAGTCGACTGAAGTGTAGCCAAATCGGAGCAGCATCGCAAGCAAGAGCAAGAGCGAGAGCAGCAGCGCGAGCAAGAGCAATAGCAAGAGCAGACCAGGCAGGGGATCGAGAGCAAGAGCAGAGCAGCAGCGCGAGCGAGAGCTAAAGCAGCAGCAACTCCTACTGATGTGGACGTCGCCGCCGAGGGAGCGACGCCGTGGAGGAAGTGGGCGGCCACGCCGCTGTGGATGGAGCTGCGCCCTGTCGGCTCGGGACCGAGGGCAGGTAGCACCATGAGAACGAATCAGAAGAAAATGCGGCGATTAGTGTACAACCTCTTTGGTGGCGCCGATTAGGCCGCAGCTTCATCCGAGGAAACAGTGATGATGATGCTCTTCCGGTGGTCGGTGAAAGGCGGCGGTGTGGGAATGGAGGTGGCGCGAAAGACGAGGGGAATGTCGGGCAGCTCCTTGGAGGTGGAGGGCGGGGTGGCTGAACCGGAGGGACGATGAGATCAGCAGCGGATCCTCATCCAAAGACGGTGGATGAGGGGCGTCGAGGTGTTCTTGTGGACGACGTTGTCGAGGAAGAGGCTCGGCTGGGTGGCGGACGGAGCAGGGTGTGGGGTTTCGTCGCGGGTTTTTGCGGCCTCGGTGTACGAATGGGTGGGTGGATGGGATGGCAGTGGGGAACCATGGCTTAGAGACGCGCTTGTCCGAAATGTGGGGTAGGTTACGAAAGTACCCCCCACCAATTTGAGGCGGTTCTTTCAGTTCAGGGGTACCACGGGCATTTCGCGTTTCGGGATTTCACAGGAGGTGAGAGTTTTCGCGGTGTTGTAATTTCGGAAGAGCAAGGCACGGGTTGA
The DNA here is from genome assembly GCA_021605145.1 of Aegilops bicornis. NCBI lineage: Eukaryota > Viridiplantae > Streptophyta > Magnoliopsida > Poales > Poaceae > Aegilops > Aegilops bicornis. The sequence goes on along the minus strand of CM038672.1, from coordinate 198,153,922 downwards.
GATGGAGGGAGTTGTCGGAGCACAACGAGACAAAGATATATCTTAAATATTTCGGGCTAACAAAGGCGGGTTGAAATTTCGGACAAAGCCTAACGTGTCTTGTACCAAATCAATCGCACTACAAATGTCATTCAAAACTTTGAATTCATGTTATGTTCAATTAAAATATTTCTCTCGTGTATAATGCATGCAACCTACTACTCAAATGAGCGTTTTAGTCCATTCCAAGCGTATATACTATAGCTTCAATATGAACTAAATTTGAATAAGATCTACTGATAATGATTGTTGTGAAGTCAAAGCATTTGAATTCGTTTCTCTGTTTTAATAAGATCTACAATCATCATTATTGTCAAGTTAAACCATCGTTTGTGTATTATCTTCACAGCACACAACATGATTAGTCTCGAGTTACATATGAACTATGTGTACTATATGAACTCGAACTAGATTTTTGAATTCACTTTATTTTGATTTCAAATCACATTACATTTCTAGCTCTAGCTAGATCTTCATAATCTAAACCATGTCTCATATGTATAATGTGTTTATCACATTATGTATGGTGCCCCGCCCCCTATGCCTACAAGTATTTAGATGTGAGTTGCAAACACCACACATTAACACAAATTCAAATAAAATGTGAGAATGTTCGATATATAGTATTGTTTAGATTGCTCGATATTTAGTTGTAAGCTGCAAACGCCGCACATTATCACAAATTCAAATAAAATGTGAGATTGTTTGATGTATAGTATGGTTTAGATTGTTCGGCATTTAGCTGTGACTTGCAAAGCGCCATGCATTATCACATTATGGTATAACATGTGCACAGCACGTGTATCACCGCTATATTCATGCATGCAATGTTTAAAACACTATGATCTCCTATTCAAATATATGAATCCGCTTTCATATCAAATTATGATCTTTGTTAGTCTCTTACACCCACACAATTCTCTAGCCTTTGTAGCTACCACTAACTTCCTCTCGTGCATGCACACGCCCTCCTCGCCCTCCTCCTCCCTCGGCATTCTATCCGCCGGGCACATTCATTTTTTTCTTTAGGTCGTTCTCCCAGAGTCTCCACAACTCCTTTCCGACACACACCGATAGATAAACCTCTCCAGCGATGCCTGCCTACAGCATACACACACAGCTTCAATCACCTCCTTTATGTGTCCTTGCCACGTGTCTCTCATATGGTCAGACACACGTGTAAACTCTCGCCCCTCTTTTCATCGATCTCACAACCGCACACTCCTCCCCTATCTAGCTAGTAGTTGGGCCTCTCGCACCACCTCCTAGCTCCATTCTCTCTGTCTATCCGTCTCGCTGGGCCTTATTTGCCTCTAACAGATGGACGTACACCGACCGATCTCTCGCTATAATTATAGCCAGCTAGGTCCTTATAACTCGCTTTTCCCCACACATCGATCGATCTACCTCATTAGTTGTGTCTCTCCCTTTCCTCCAACAAACAACAATTGATCTACCGATCTAGTTAGGTTTTCTTACCAAACACATGGTTCCCCTTCATCATCCATGGATGCGTCCCGACAGATCTATCACGCACAGGCACACACAGAAACACATCCCCACTCCTAGTGATAACATTGCAGTTCCACCCTCAGTTTGTCTATTAGGCCTCTCCCAACATCTCCGAGAAGCAACTCCATCACCCATCCAGCACTCTACCCCTCTCCCTCCCTCTCCCTCCCTCTCTCTCTCCTCTCTCTCTATCCCATCATATTTCCCGTCCTTGATTATGTATGGATGTAGACCGATCTCCCTCACAAGACATAGCTGGGTCTCTCCTTCTCAACACATAGCCGAGTCGTTCTACCTCTATAGTGAGGCCTCTGCCTACCCATCCCCCACCCCCTCCCCCCCCACCCCCACACACACACCGATACATCAAGCGCTCTAGTCATGTCTCCCTGCCACACACAAACTTGACATGTGCCCTCTAACGTTCCGGTAGGCCAGTCGCCCTATATCTTTGACTTGCACACACACACACAAACAATTTCGATGGCTCTCTCCATCGATCTCGCACCCACCCACTGATCCTCTCTTCGACTCTATCGATAGCTATGACCCCTCCCTCTCTTCTCGTGGATTGCCCGACCCTCTATGTATGATATGGATAGGCCTCCATTTCACATACATTGCATGCAAAATTTTGTTTGAGATGTCATCGACACATATTCCCACAAATAATTCACGAAATCCACCCGCACGCCGCCCCCACCCCCACCACAAAAAAAAACACTCACGAACGCGATTTGTATGTCTCACACACACCCACGTAGGTGGGGGCGTGCCTGAAGAGAAGAGGTGCATGCAGCGCCACGGACTCCCGTCTCTTTCCCAACCACACCCAGCGGGTACACGGTGGAGCTCATTTCTGTCTGAAAAAGGCAGCCCACGTGGTAATTTGTACGATGTACTAATTGTCCACTTGGTGGAGGGAGGATCGTCTACCATGGGTGAACAAACAAATTGCGACTTGACGCGTTATGTTAAATTAAAAAAAGAGGCAAACCGTGTGGGGCCTACCTTAGAGGAAAGGCTCTATACCTTTGGAGTACTTTTGATGTGTCCCGTCAACTCATGAGCGAGGAGAAGCTTGCTTAGTACGCCCGTCTCCCCATGCAGGTGCGGTGGCTCATGAGGATGAGGTGAAGCTTGCTCCTCCCTCGCACATTTGTCTGTGATGGCTCGCAGGACGAGGAGAAAAATTTACTACTCCCTCCGTTTACTCCTCGTCCCTACTACCTTGGTTATAGATATTATATCATATTGTTTGGAATATATATGTCCTTTAGTAGATTTCAATATGAACTACTAGTACATACTCCAAACACTGATGTATATAGACGTATTTTATAGTGTACATTCACTCATTTTGCTCTGTATGTAGTAGCACTCTCCCTCGCCTCATGACCCTGCATACGTGGTGGACGTGCAACAATTCATTCGGTCTCATATAGCCAGAACGATATATACTGCACTACCACTATTGCTCGACTTCCCGAAGAGGCGAAGAGCCAATCGCAAGGTTAATATTTTGGAGATGCCAAGAGCAAGGTTAGTAGGTGCCGCGTCATTTGTAAATAAATTTTTTTCTTCAGTGGCATGTACGCAATATGATAGGTTCATATGGAGAGAAAAGGAAACCGCTCCACTATATACATAGTCAAGACGGGCCAGCCTACACGGTTGCTTGCTGGGGTTGCTCTCTTCACAGTCTCTCGCACAAAACGATTGTGGCCACATCTCTAACATCCCAGCGGATCACATCCGCTTGGGGAAGGGGTGGATGCTTAGTGTAGATGCGGTGGCCGTCGCCGACGGTGAAAACCCACTGTCGGCACGTCCCGATCAGGTGTCCCCGTCGTTCTCTCTCACAAAGCCGGTGAGGTTTCCTTCGTCCCTTGCTCACTGCCGTGACGTGGGCAGTTGCCGCCTCCCGCCGCCCTCCTCAAGGTTGAGCTATGTCCCTCAGGTACAATTCCCTTTATAGCCGGCTTGCACCACTGCTCCAGCTGCCCACATCACTCCCTGTGGATATTTCTCTACTTCTTTGCCCTGCACATACCTGATACCTCTACTGGCTTCTACGTACTGTATTTGTGATGAGTTTATGTCTCATCAACTAGTCCTAGTAATCTTATTCTAATCACGCTTCTTCAATTTCTTTGCCACAAGGATGCTCATCTCGATTTTGGTGAAACTGCAAAAAATGATCCGATGGTCAAAAGGTTGCAAACTTCATTTATTAGGAACCTCGAACGTTGCCAGCAAATTGAAGCCTGGTCAGGGTTCACGGTTCAAGGGCTAGGGACTGCATGGATCATTTTTTCTTTAGCTGCCTCTGTTCCAAAATAAGTGTCAACTTTAGTAGTAGTACAACTTTGTACTAAAGTTTGCACAAAGTCGAGACACTTATTTTGGAGCGGAAGGAGTACATATTTGCTATGATCATCAATCATTGAGATGCAATAGCATGCATGTTAGTCTCCTTTGTATTTGATGAAATGTTGCAACGGGCAACCTTGGGACTTAAGATACATGTAACAGAGCTGGAAGCTTCATAGCATTGTACAAATTTATCTCGCTGATAAATTACGATGCGATACTAGTACTATACTAGTACTTCCTCATTCTAACTATAAGTCTTTGTAGAGATTTCACCATTAACCACATGCGGATGTATATAGATGCATTTTAAGTGTAGATTCATTCATTTTGTTCCATATGTAGTTCACCTAGTGGAATCTCTACAAAGACTTATCTAATAGTAATAGCTAGCCCCCACTACTAGGAATTCTCTATCCTCTCCTTGAGCCACATCATCAAAATTGACATAGCCGTTAGATGAAGTAAATCAGTCATAATAGCCGTCTGATCTAGAAGTTGAGAGGCTCCGCACTAAGCCACATGCAAGCATGCAGAAATACCGTGGCACATGCATGTGAGTGGGTTTTAAATCACATCAACATGTTCGCATGCAAGCATGCACCGGTAGCATGCATGTAACTGAGCTTTTAAGTCCCATTAACATGTCAAAAAGAAAAATATAATCCCATTATGCAGTAGGAGTTGGCTGATCTTTTTTCCTTACATGGGATGATCTAAATGATTATGGGAGTTTATTTAGTTTGGCTACCACATTTGTCATGCGGTTATATATTTTTTTAGTTCTATGAAATCGATAATTTAGTGCAGAGAGATATACCGTTGTTCATGACAGCAGTGAGGACTCATCTAGTAATATTTAGGAGCGGAGGAGTACTATGTAAAGAGTTAGGTGTCGGCGGTGATAGTGTGAGGTGGGCCATGTAATCACCGAGCCTGCGTGTTTTCACTGCTCTTGCACTCCTCCATTGTAAGAATGGAGAAAATATTAATCTACTACCTCCTTTACGCGGCGTGGGACATCCAAAGCAGTCCTACCACCTCGGTAATAAAGACCAATGAGCCGTCAAATCACATAGACCCAGCAGTAAGTTGGACGGACGAAGCAACCATCACTCTTGCGCGAGTGAGAGGTCGCGTCCGCTCTGCCCAGGCATGAATGCGTCACCGATTATTTGGAGCGGCGCTGACCGTTTCAGGCGGGAAGCGCGCGCGGGCGATGGAGGGGCTTTGGGTGGGCCAGGCTGGTCAGGAGCGGGCGTGGCAGCTGTCCGCATGTCCCTATCAGACACACCCGGAAACAAAAGGATGCACCGAATCTCGCGGCAAAAATCGTACACTACACACCATATCTCTATAGGAGTAGGTCGATCTGTCGCACTCTCTAACACACACATGCTGTTAAACACACACACGCACACGCACACGCACGCACCTTGGTCCCGTTGCACCTTCTAACGTGACTTATTACACCTAGACGGAGGGAGTAGTAAGTATACGAGATCTGATGGCTGCTTGACTTAAGTCGAATACAAGTGCCCAAAATTTGTGTGCATTTTATAATAAGGATTCACTTAAAATAGTACGTGAGCAAACAGAGGGATCAATTGGACAGTGTTCCCGAGCAGTAGCGAAATGTGTGAGGTAGTAAGATACACCGCTGGCGCTTTTAATTTTTCTTATTAATTTGTTTGTTTCACCCTCTGACAGGTGGGACCCAACGTACTACGTGTAGAGAGGTAAGGTGACTAAGGCTGCATTATTTCTACACCACTGTGGATAGTCTTACCACCAAAGCCACATGACACGATTATGATTGAAATCCTAATGACTCCCACACACACAAAAAAACACGGCATGCACATCACACGAATGCAGGAATGTATAAAGGTTATTTTCCTCTCGTTGAACATAACGGGAGGGTTGTGTAACTAGTTAGCCTGTTTGCTCATCAAACTTGAGGTCTCGGGTTCGATAACTACACTTGAGCATAATTTTTGCCAGCAGGATTCTTTGACGGGTCAAAATGTTTTCTAGGGTTTGCACACTTCACACTCTCTCTCCAGTATATATATACACGCTGGAGCCTCAACGCTTGTAGTTCCTCTCTTCGCACTCTCTCGCCCTCTCCGGCTGGAGCCTCGGCCTTGTAGTTGCTCTCTTCACACTCTCTCGCCCTCTCCAGATCTAAACAAGACTTCGTTGGCCTCTCTCTCCCCTCACTGCTGCTCAAAGAGCCGGCAGGATCCGTTCGCCGGGAAGGGAAGGAGGCTTAACGTTGTCGCCGTCGGCGAGGGAGGGAATCCACTACTAGCGCTGCTGATCACTTTCCACCCAGCGGCGGCGCGGGAGGGCCTCCGACCCCTTCTTCTTCGCAGCCGTCCCGTCGCCCACTGAACCATGCCCCAAGAACCTTATGGTATATTTTACTTACTCCACATGCATTGCTCTAGCTGCATGTATACCATGAATCTAGGACGTCGTTCAAAGAGGAAAGGAGTGGGGGAAAGTAGTGGGAAAAGTTGTATATAGCATGAATCTAGGACGTGGTTCAAAGAGGAAATGGAGGGGGAAAGTTTTATAGCATGAATCTAGGACGTGGTTCAAAGAGGAAAGGAATGGGGGAAAGTAGTGGGGAAGTTGTATGCATAAAAATCTAGGGCGTGGTTCAAAGAGGAAAGGAAGGGGCGAAAGTACTAGTTCAAAAAGGAAAGGAAGGGACAAGGCTGTAGAGTCTGAGCAGGACTAGATTTGCTGCGGAATACCATATCTAGTTCCTGGCTAGCTCCCATCTTCGATGCATGGATCTGACTAACCGGAGATCGGACTCATCTGCTTGAATCAAAAGAAAATATCGGTATTCTGTTCCAAATTAGGCCTCACATAGGGAAAGGTGTCTAAAGATAACAAAACTGGGACCAACACAAATATGCTCCTTGGTTGTTTGTTCTTTGTTGCAACAGACTGTGCATGACCACAGTACATCGGTAGATGCACATGGTGCTGGTGCGCCCACTGTCCCGTGCAACTAATTAGCTGTTGTTAATCTAAGGCCATGTTTGGTTAAAAACTCGCTAGTCCCTACCTGCTTGGTTCGAGGGACTAAACATGGACTAGAGGTTATTAAATGACATGATAAAAGACCATGTTACCCCTAGTAATGAACTAATAGAAACAAGGTGCGATGTGTGGCAGGGGCAACTGTTAGAAAAGTCCCAAAAAGACTCCCTCGGGGTCTTCTTTCTTTAGTCCCAAATGCCCACTTTTAGTCCCGAAAACTCCATCCTGTTTGGTTTAGATGTGACTGACACGGATTTTTTTAGTCCCTACACCAAAATGTCCCTGTAAACAAACACCCTCTAATAATGCCACTGGAAAATTGTTGTAATGCCACAGTTAAAAGAAAATTACATGTTTAACGAATTTTATTGTTAATATAATCTCTATGTTAATATTAATCAATGCCACCGTTTGAGAAATGCTACTGTCTTGCTTTCTTTCCCATTTAGATAAGGTAGATGCTTCTTTTTGTTGGCTTCATGTCATCCACCGTTATTGACCACTAATTGTTTCCTTTGCACCTCTGTGTAAACAGGGTTATCTACTTCACCTCGTTGCCATTGTGACCTTTTGTTCCACTGCACAAAACACTTTTGTTTTAAGAGTGTTTTGTGCAGTTCAACCAAAATGTCACACCGACAACGTTAGTTTGATTGCTTGATCTTAGTGGAACTGCACAAGAGGAGATCTTACTTCCTATCCATTAAAGGCGAATTTGGTTCAGATCTTCTTCTTGTGAGTTTTTGAATTCCGTATCATGAGAGGTCAAGACTAGCCTTCTTTCACATGAATCTGCGGTGTGCTTTCATATGTTGTGCTACTTATGCGATAATGTTGCTTGATTTTAGTGAACTGCACAAATGGAGACAAGACTTCCAATCAGAGTGTGCACCGTAATATCCCACCGAGGTAAGATAAGGATATTTCACAACTGGCTGGCCTGTATTTTACCACTTTCATCGGAAAATTAAGTTCAAGATTATACTTTTGCTCCCTAATTGACATGCCAAATCTTACATTGAAGGCGAAGCTTATGCATTATTGAACCAAGTGATGAAGGGAAGAACAAGCGGTAGAAAAACAAAATCAACTCCGGTGCTGTAATGAAGCACCTTTGGGCTGTGATGACACAAGTAATGATATAGTTTTGCATCTTAATTTATTGCTATGGCTGGAATGAGCAATTGTTTTGCCACTGATTTGATGCCATACGTAATTATCTCTACTTGTGCAAACAGGGATCTTCTTTGAAGATACCATATATTTTAGTGGAACTGCACAATAAGATGTTGGAAACATTAAACTAATCGAAGAGTATATAGTAAGCATGGCCACCCCCGTAGATAGCAACAGATGGTTCCGGAGAAGTGCTTCATCTGTATGCTCTACACAATCATCCTCCTGACAAATGTTGGTACTCACCCACTGATTTCATTCATATGATTGAGCTTTGTCATCTCTATTGGTGTTGTGCTACTGTTTAGATACTCTCATGAAAAAGTGGTATTGTCCTTGAGAAGTGCTTCATCTGTGTTGTTTTAAATATTTCCTTTCCTTTTTTTCGAGCAAACAAGGATCATCTTCCTCTGAAGAAGAATATGGAGTACGTGAAGTGACTAGTTTCGATTATGCCAAGATGAAGAAGCCTTGTCTATCTTCTCATCAGAAGGAGCAGTTGAAGGATGGTTACATTACTCCCCACAAGACCAAACTAACTTCAGCTCAGAAGGACTGACAAATCTCCATTTTTTCTTTGTGATCTTGTGAGTACAATGTTGTTCTAGGATTCTTTACGGTGAGTTCCATTTTTATAAAATTGTGCTCTACATGGACCATGTATGTGCTGTTGAAACTGTCAATTCATAGTCTTTGTTTGCTTTATACTAATCACTTTTTGTATTTGTGCAAACAGGGGTGCTCGACTTGATTTCAACGGGGCGCACAAAATGTTCATGAATACATCGAATCATTCATTTCCACCACAAGAAAGGAGGTGCCCATAAGTTCAAGGCGTTGCAACATATAAGGGCGAAAGCATACAAGCTACGTGTGAATTTGGTTGATTTTGGTGGAACTGCACAAAAAGAACAGCTGGTTTATTTAGCACGAGGTGCCATGTCAATGTCCGAACTGATGGCAAACCCTGTCCATTCCACAATCATAGGCATTTGATATTTTGGAATGGGACAACCTTGTCAAATTTTTCTCATTGATTTTAGCAAGATATGCGTTTGATATTTTCGAATGGGACGCCCTTTGCTGTCAGCAACGGCGATTAATTTTTTTGTTTATTCTTTAGTTGTGAAGTAAATATTGCCTCTGGCATGTGAGTTGCTGAGATGCATAATCATCGATTGTTTTGAATGTTCTCTATGAATTGCCAGGCCTGTGTGGTATATTGCAATGTACAGAAACGCTAAAAAGCTGCTCAAACTCTTTGTACTCATACATTCCTTTTTACTTCGCACATTGTGAAAGTGCATACTTTTTTGTATAAGATTGGTCAAAGTAGAGATACTTTGACTGCAGACAAAACTTGTATACAGACTAGAAAGGACCGGAGGGAGTACATGTGAAACTGCTGCAAACATGGTGATTACCCTGGGAATAATGCTAGTACGTATTGTTTTGCATGTTCATGCAATGCCAGTGATACAGGAATTCTAACTAATTGAAATAAATTCATTCATACACGGTCGGATTTCATATAAACATGCCGGATTTCATTACTTTCCATACATTCTTGAACTAAAAAGGGGTGTTTGTGGCCGCATGCATCTCCCAGATGCAGTGGCCGGGGGTCATCCTCCTTTTCGAAAAAAAACTAAAAAGGGGTGCTGGAGGTATAATTAATTAATGAAGCTAACCACATGTGTCCCAGCCGAGCAGGCTTGGTGACTTAACTGCAGGTGCAGTTGTGTAATCGACATGTGGCCTGTTGGGCCCATGTGTCGATCAATAGCCACCAGCGATTAAGTAGAAGCAGCGTTATTCTCCAACGTAGCTCTCCGACTCCACGTCGCCACCAAGAAGCTAACCGGCCGTCAATGGTCAACCCACCTAGCTTGGCTTCAACCGGAGGGTAGCAATGGTGGCCTTACTTGGACCCGAGCGGCGGTGACCTACCGTGTTCTACTCTTCCTTGTTTTCTGTGTGGCGCGGCCTCGTTGGCAGCGGGGCAGGGCCTCGGCGGAGCTGGTGATGTCCTCTGTCTTGTTGCCGGTGGGCGGCGCCTCAGCGGAGCGGTGGAAATCCTCCCCCACGTTGATGGCAGGGTGGGGCCTCGGCTGAGCCGGCGATGTCCTCTGCCTTGTTGTTGGCGGGCCGGGGCCTCGGCGGAGCCGGCGGTGTCCTCTGCCTCGTTGTTGGTGCCGCGGGGCCTCGGCGGAGCAGGGCGTCATCAACGCCAGCGGAGCGGGGACTTGTCGGAGCCGGCATTGTCCTCTGCCTCGTCCTCGGTCTCGCCAAACAGCGCCTCGCCCGCTTCATCGCCCTCTTTGCTAGCCTCTTTGTAGGCGGCCGCAGCCTCCGCCACCCGCATGTGGTACCGCCAGCGCTCGAGGCGGCCCTTGCGGCGAAGCGGTACTGGTCGAGTAGCGCCTCCTGCTCCACCCGCTCATGGTGATCTGCTCCTCCACTGCGAGTGCTCACGGAGGATATGGTGGTTGTGGCGGCGTCGGCTGCGCCTCCGGAACTGCTCCTCACGCATCGGCCTCACCCTGTCCATATATTGGGCACGGGCCTCGCCGATGGTCATGGTGCAATGCACCGGCGAGGATGGCGTGGAGGAGGGGGTTGGCGCCGGATCGTCGACTACCATGTTCTCCATTAGGACGTCGTCGTCCTCTGGCTGCCTGCCAGCCAGCCGGTCGGCAGCAATGGCTGCCATCTCCTTGTGGTCCGTCGTCCGCCCGTCCCGAAGAGCGCTGGAGCGCGAGGAAGCCATGGTGGGCAGTAGTGGTGTGGACAGGAGAAAGGGAACGGATGCGGATAACTGCGGCTATGGCGGCAGCAGTTTATATAGCAATGGTGGGCGGGCGGAGGGACGGACGTGTGGCACCGGAGTAGCCGCCTCAGCAACCGCATATCATTAATGTGTGCGGCAGATGGACGGACGGACAGCACTTGTGTCGTTTGAAGGCGGAGCAATCGCCTGCACCGGGAAGAGGGGCGGCCGGCGCTGATTGTTTCGGGTGGAAAGCGCGCGTGGGCGAGGAGATGACTTTACATGGATAGGATGACAATGGGGACCCACCCGGTCCATAGCCTCACGTACGCAAGTGCCTCCTTATTATATATATATATATAACTATAATTTATTTTGCTTCCTCCTGGTTTCCTGACATCACGGTCCCACACCATTGTCAACCTATGTACTCTAGTCAATAAACGAGAGAACTGCATAAGAAGCGGCGGCTGGGACCAAGCAGCTCGAGCAGTATTTGTGTTTTTGAGGTGTGAGCACCTTTGCAGATTTTTTCGATGTTTACCCCAGATATTAATTTTTCTCCTCTGAACAACAACGAAAACATCGCTGCGGTATTAATCAAGCTGGCTGTAGCCCATCTAGCCCGAGCAGGATATCCAGCCCAGATATTAATTTTTTCAATTTGAAATGCCTAGCCCAAATTTATACTTTTTTAGGAATACCCGAGCAAGGTCAAGTTGTTATTCACCGCCCCGCTGGGCTGCAAATCTTTCCTAGGAGGGATGCATTAGGCTTGACATGAAAATGGGCTTTAAGAAATAATAAATGGGATGTAATTATAAAAACTGGGTAGTAACTATTAAAAAATGCAACAAACAGTGATTACTTTATAAAATATTATTTTTTGGAATATTGAAAATTTTAATTTCATTAATTGTTGCGAGCGCAATGTTTCGTTGGATTTTTACGTAATATAAATTTATATTGAAATTGTATTTAATCTGACTAGAAATTTCGGGATAAAAATATTCGGATCCCATCAAAATGTGGGAAATTTTATTAAATTCTGTTTTGAACGGTTGGTTGAAATGGGCTGTAGTTTTAACAAACTGGAAATGGGTTGTAGTAAATTCCATTAGAATTCAAAAATGGGCTACACATTCTTACAAATCTCAAATGGGCTATAAGTTCTCTGCCACACACTTGGCCTTACTAAGTTGTGCGTCCCTTAAAAATAGAGTTGATGCGTATGCAAGGCTTTGTCAACTTATAGTCAACACACGGTTCTAGCAGCAGTGGCCGTTGGATGTCCATCCAACGGATGTCGTGCTTCTTCTTCAATCTCGGATATTCTAGCTTCACCCACCCAAAAATGATTCCTCCCACGACATCCGGGCGCACCGTTTCGGAAGCTGACCTGTGGGCCTACTAAGTTGACGTACCAAGGGCTTTGTCAACTTAGTCAATAATAAACGACTCTAGCTGCAGTGACCGTACGATGTCCATCCAACGGCCGTCGTGCTTCTTCAACTTCCGGTCTTCTTGCTCCAGCCGCCCAAAGCAGCGCCGGTCGTGCCGCCTGCTCCTGCCTCCGTGGCGGTGTCATGCCCGCGGAGCCTCACCGCCTTAACTACTCCCAGTAGCTGGCAGGCCATCCCTCCACTCACCCTCCCCCCTGTTATTCTGCGGTGACGGCAGCGCAGCTGAACCAGTGAACCCTCGTACTCCTCTCCGCGTGTGCATCCACTGCCGCGTCTTCCCCGGCTCCACGTCGTCCCCTTCCTAGGCCTCGCCGTTGTCCACCGCCGTGGTGCTCTCGGCGCGGCCTGGTCAACGTGGTCAAGGAACAACTTCCATCGGACGTGGACTATATGTGGAGAGGCTGACAGATGGGTCCACGGCAGCCGCAAGGAAGTGCCTCCTTATTACACGCAAAATAATTATTCCTCCACCTGACAGCGAGGACCAACCGGACGGGCCACCGTATTTCACGAAAAAAATTATTCGCCCCCTAACTGCTGGGACCCACGAGCTACATCTTCACACACAAGGAAGTGCGTCCGAAAAAAAACGATTCGCCCCCTGAATACTAGGACCCACCAGCTACATCTTCGCACGCAATGAAGTGCGTCCAAAAAAATGATTCGCCCCCCGACTGCTGGGACCCACCAGCTACACCTTCGCACACAAGGAAGTGCGTTCGGGCAAAAAAACGATTCGCCCCCTGACTGCTGGGACCCAGCAGCTACACCTTCGCAAGCAAGGAAGTGTGTCCGGGCAAAAAAACGATTCGCCCCCTGACTGCTGGGACCCAGCAGCTACACCTTCGCAAGCAAGGAAGTCCGTCCGGGCAAAAAAAACGATTCGCCCCCCTGACTGCTGGGACCCAGCAGCTACACCTTCGCACGCAAGGAAGTGTGTCCGAGCAAAAAAAACGATTCGCCCCCCTGACTGCTGGGACCCACCAGCTACATCTTCGCAGGCAAGGAAGTGCCTGACAGTCGGGACCCACCTGGTCGAAGCGTACGTAGCGTTGTCATCCTGGTCGCGAACATGTACGTACATACTGGTCGATGTAGAGGCGCGCACGTGTCGTAGTAGAGGCGCGCATGTGTCGTAGTAGATGCGCGCATGTAGCATGTACACGTACGTACAGCGGCCAGGGTGCAAGAAAGAAAATACGGCCATGTATGTGTACATACGGGCGGGGTCTCGAACGCCTATTCGCGCGTACGTACGGCGAGGGCTCGTGTTCATGGGGAGGCAACGGAATGCGTCGTGTTCATGGGGAGGCAACGGAATGCGTCATGTTCATGGGGAGGCAACGGAATGTGTCGTGTTCATCGGGAGGCAACGGAACGCGTGGGAGCCAACCGGCTTGGACGGAACAGGTGATGGAAACGAGGCCTGGCATACCACAGAATGAAGGAAACGGCCTTGTGTTCGACCGGCCACGTTCGGAAAGGGGTCCTGTTGATTGGGAGGGGTGTGGCAGCGTACCGAAAACGGAGGAAACATACCTCCTACGGTCGAAACGGGGGTCCTGTTGATCGGGAGGGGTGTGGCGTACCACAAAACGGAGGAAATGGACCTCCTACGGTCGAAACGGGGGTCCTGTACATCGGGAGGGGTGTGGCGTACCGCAAAACGGGACTCCACGGGATATTGTTCATCTCCACCGTCGACCTCCTCCAGCCTCCACGGGCTACCGTCGACCTCCTCCAGCCTCCACAGGCTTCTGTTCATCCAGCCTCCACCGCGCTACTCCACCAAGCTCGTTCAACCACCCCTCCACGGGCTCCCCTCCACCGTCTCGTTCATCCAGCCCTCCACACCATGGGCTCTGTTCAACCACCCCTCCACGGCCACCCCTCCACCGTCTACTGTTCATCCAGCCCTCCACACCACGGGTCCTGTTCATCCAGAGGCAACGCCACCGCTCCTGTTCATCCAACCCCCCATAGCAACGCCACTTTGTTCATCCAATCGATCGGCTTGATTAGCAGCGATGGCGAAGAATCGCTCCATCGGTTTCGATTAACAGCCATCGATCGATCGCTCGGGTTCGATGTAACGTAGCCCTGCAGTGCCATCGCTCGGGTTCGATTAGAGCCCAACGCCTCGCTTCGGGTTCGATTAGAGCCAACGCCTACGCACACATGCGGCGTGCGTGTCTGAGAAAGCAGCGCATCGCTCGGCCCCCAACCTCCCACCGTAACCGGCAACTCCTTGAAATTTCCCTACCCCTCGCTTCTACAACGGTTTTTTTCCGTCATGGACGGCCCAAAGAATGTCATGCAGCTGCGTCTCCGGCCCGCCCAGGATGAAAAGCCCATTTTTTGTCATGATTTTTTGTCATAGAAGTAGGAGCCCACCACATCTATGATGATACCGGGTTCTGTCACAATTATCGTCATAGAAGTGTCATATGTATGACAGAAAAAAATTTCGTTCGGCCCAAAATGTCATGGATGTGTCTTTTTTTGTAGTGATGACTGCTTACTTGAAAATAGAGAACTGCATTGTCGTATCACAACGAACTGCGGAACATGTGGTTGGGCCTGTGTTTGTGGAGTGGTATGTGGTAATTTTTTTAATATTCAGCAGGCTTTCTCTTTGCCTGTTGGGCCTGTGTTTAGGGAGTGAATACACATTCGGCCTGTGTTTGGGGAGTGAAGACGCATTGGGCGCAAGTCGGCCTGTGGGCATGGCTGGTTCCCGGTGCGTTATGTGCGGCCTAATGTTTAGTCCCACCTAGCCCGCGGAAGGCGCGCCCGACCTGTTTATAAGCGTTGGCGAGGAAGCCATATCGAACTCCTCTGGTTACTTATTTGGGCGCTCATACACGACACTCGCCTGTTTTCGTGGTTTTGCTCTTATGTAATCTTTTTTCCAATATAGGGGAGTGAACTGCTTAGTAAATCATGCGTGTACTGCATTGATTACGTTTCCGTACTGCACGTTCATATATTTCCGCACTACATATACATATCGCATTTTTCTTTTTGTGTTTTCTCTCTTATGTATTCGTTTTTCCAAATTTAGGGGCGTGCACTGCTTTGTTGGGTATGTGTAAACTACATCTGACGGAGTCTGTACTACATTGGTACACAACTTGCACTGCATGTGTCCTATTTGCACACTTCATCTTATTTCGTTTTGTGCACTTCTCGAATCTAATGGTACATAAGCAAACAACAGAAAACAAATTATCACAAGCATTCTGTACAACAAGTTCATCATCAGCAAACTAATTTCAACAGAAAGTAATCTAACATAATCAAAGTTCATCATTACAAGCGATTCTGCATGGCAAGCAAACTAAGTTCAGCAAAAGCAAATGATCACAAGCAAACTAACGATACATAAGCAAACAACATAAAGCAAATTTGATGATAATTCTAAAATGACGCTGGCATTGTTGGCTCTTTGGCCGGCACCTTCTTCCTCTTCACCAGGTAGCGTCTCCCCATCCCCAGCTACTCCTGGCGTGCTTCTTGGGGGGCTCCTCCTTCTCCATCTTTGCACGACGAAGCCCGTCCTGGGTGAGGGTGATGCGGTTCCATATCTCGTACGCTGCGTAGGTGTTCTCTGCCACGTACTTGATGTGCCTCATGGACATAAGCAGGGTGGCCCAGTGCTTGTGTTAGTTGTCGGTGATCTTCTTCTTCATGTTGTTGTAGTAGTCGTCGATGAGCATGCTAGAGACGTCTCCAAGGGAGTCCAACTGCTTGGTTGCCTCGGGCACCCTCCACTCCTTCTGGATGTCGACGAAGTTGGAGACCTCCAGATTGACGCGCTCTTGCCTGGTTTTGTCGCCATCGATGGAGAAGCCTGCAAAGGTGTACCTGGGGTCGGCGAGGAAGTTGTCAAAGACGTTGCACCTTTCAGCGGCACTCAGTTGGAAGAGCAACACTGGGTGTTTCTTGCCGATGGAGAGTTTGCAGAGGGAGGGTTTCTGCGTCGCTTCAGGCTCGTTGTTGTACTCGAGATCAATGCTGACGATCTTGTGGCGCTGGAGGCTGAGGTGGCGCTCGTACTGCGCGAGGGTTATCTCCATCTGCTTCTTGTCGTTGGTGTAGATTACGTGCAACTTGGTGTTGCCGTGGGCCTCCATGCCACAGTACTTTCGTCGTGACGCCATGGCGGTAGTAGGGCTTGGTGTTTTGCGTGGAGATGGATGTGATGGAAGCGATTTGGTGGCAGCACAATGGATACTTGTGTTGTTGTGGATGAGAAGCCCTTTGGCGTGGGTCTGAATTTAAGGGGAGGGCGTGGGGTGGGATGGCGCGCCGGATGAACTGCACGATCTCGCTGATGATGCGGTTGTGCAGATCGTGGTTTGGTGTTGCGTTTGTGATCGTGGGCTTGTGGCGATGGAACCGCTCCGATTGGGTGGTACTATGCGAACGTGTTTTTTAACGTGGTTTTTTTATCAGTAAATTTTTTTAACCACCACTTCTATGTTAACGGGCATTTGTCACGTTTACATGTATCCTGCGTGATAATGAAACTGCATTGGTTAGAGTTCCGCACTACATCGTCTACAGTAGAGAACTACATTTGTGTACAGGTGCGTACTTCGCAGTATTTTGCGTGTCCTTGCTGCAGCCCCTGAATAAAGTACAATGTATTCTGCAATTTTACGAGTTTTTTCGTTGTGTTCTATACCGTGTATTTATTCATGTAGGTAATCCGGAACTGGATTGCTAAATCGTACTGCTTCGTGTAATGAAATGCACTGCATTTTTCTAGTGCTACGTACAACATCTGTTTTTTGGCCTGTACTTACTGCAGTCCCTCGTACGGGAGGGGTAGGGGGGTTGGGCCCCCCATTTTTTTTGTGTGGCACTTATTTGAAGGTAGACATTTTCTTTTCGGATGCGTTTTCTTAACATGCATGTTGCTTTTGATTTTTACTTTTTTTACAAACTGCGTTTATTTTATTTTGTTTTACTGATTGAACTTCATTGTTCTTCACATAGAACAGCATCATGTGCATTTTGATGTGGTCTTTTTTATTTTAGCTGGGCCGTTTTTGGGCCGGCCCATTTTATGTTTCCCTTTGCCACAGGCGGGCCTCCTACGTGTCCGTTCCAGGCGATCCCACCGCTCCTCTGACAGGAAGAGAGACCGAGAACAATCCCCTCTCCTCTCTTGCAGTTCCTCCCTCGAGCAAAACCGTTGTCGCCCGCAGCAACCGCCGTCGCCCGAGGAACCGCCGCCCTCAAGAGGTTCTTATTCCTGCATTCTGCATTGACGTCTGCTCCATCAGCCCTTGCCGCTGCGCACCCGGAGCACTTTCCTATCCGTTCCCGTCATTGCACCCTCCCCCCTCCCCGCCGTCGCCGCCGCCTCCATCGCCGCACCTTTTTTGTGGTACGTTCCGCTTGTGCTCGGTCTTGATCGTCCCCTCGTCTTGTTTCTTTAGTCTCGTAGTTGTTGTTGCTGTTTTTGCTTGTGTAATTTTTCCGTAGGCAGCCGATTTTATCTCGATTTGGAGTCGATACTCGTGTGTAGCAAGGTGGATCTAGGGTTTCGTGAGATTTTTGCCGATTTTGTTGCTTATGTCTGTCACTTCGTCGTTGTGCTGCAGGAAAACTCCATGTCTTCACCAAGCAGAATGGGAGGCGGAGTTCAAGGTATGTGGAGTTCTTATTTTAGGCTTTTGTTTATTTTGTTTGATGTTTATCTAGTTTCCAAAATCATCCTGCATATTGGTTTATGCTCTGTTAGTTGTTAGCGTTCGTTTGCATTATTTTGTCACATGATGTTTTGTAATTTCTGTTTCTGGTTCTTTTTGAATCAAGTAGGTGATTGCGGTTCTCATAATGATACACCAATTGAATCTCGTTGTCCTGGTGGTAAGGATCATGGTGTCGAGGGAGGACATCAGTTGAATTCGCCGATTGAAACTTCTCCCATAAGTGTGGCCCCTCCTTCTGGTATGTGATTGATTTGTTTATTTTGTGTATGCTTGTTACTTTGATGTTGTACCAATTGGTGTTGCCTTGCTGTATCTAGTCTGGCATTTTGTTGGGAACAAACATGAAGTTAGTGTATGCAGCACTGTATTTATTTTGTATATGTGAACTCCACTATATGTATTTGTGAAATGCATTGTTGATTTATTCGAGTTTTTTGTGCAATGCATTATTTTTTATTTTTAGCTTATGGTTGGAAATCTGCATTTTATATGTCTAAGTGTACTGCATTTGTTCTTTTTGTGCACTTTTTAACGTCCATAGTCAAACTTCATTTTGACGTGATGTTTATTTTTCCATCTTTGAGGCGCCTGGGTTTGAGGAGGTTACTCAATTCATTGACCATTATTTTGCAGAGGGTAATGTTGGTGTGAGCTTTGACCAGAGACGTCCCATTTTGTCTGAGACACAATCCCAGTCTGTCGATGGTACAGAGGAAGTTACACAGGATTGGATGGTCTCGGAACAACTTCATGAATATGAGTTGAAGCAAAGCAAGAAGAATTTGAGGATTGAAAGTGACTCAAAAGAGTTTACGGAGAAGCAGAAGCAGATGAGAGCTGCTGATGGTGCCAAGGGGGGTGGGATGGGGGGGTCGTGACCCCCCACCCCACCCCCCTGTGAGGCCGAGCCTGGAACGAGCCGGAGGAGGTGGTGACGCGGCATGCCGCGGCACTGCATGCGCAGGCGAGTCCGTCACAATCCGTCGCCTCTCTGTCTATCTTAGGGATGTGGCTCTGGGTTGCGTGCGTCCTATTGTTGGAAAAACAGAATGTCCGCACTGCGCCTGTTAACCAGGCACACTACGTGCGTTAGCGCGAGGCCGAGCAGGGAGGTGGGAGGAGGGGTCGTGTCTCCCCTCCCCACCCCCCTTCAAGGCCGAGCCTGAACGAAGCCGAGCAGCGGCCCAGCGGCGTGCCAGCGCCGCCCGCATCTTGTGGCGAATCTACACCGTCGCCTCCTGTCTATCTTAGGGGTGTGGCTCAGGGGTTGCGTCGTCCTATTGTTGGGAAAACAGAATGTCCGCCTTGTGCTGTCAACCAAGCGCCTTTGCATGCATTAGCGAGGTCGGCAGGTGGTGGGAGGGGGTCGTGACCTCCCTCCCCACCTCCCTCGCGAGGCCGAGGCCTGAACGAGCCGGAGCAGCGGCGACGCTGGGCGTCTTCATGCGCATGCGCAGTGAGTCCCCCACCCTGGCCACCTCCCTGTGTATCTTAGGGGTGTGGCTCTGGGGTTGTGTGCGTCCTATTGTATGAAAAATAGAATGTCCTTTTCACTTTGTCAACCAAGCGCCTTTGCATGCGTTAGCGTGAGGCCCGGCGAGGGGTGGGATGGGGGGTCGTGACACCTCCCCACCCCTGCGAGGCCGAGCACAGGCGAGCGAGCAGGTGGTGACGCGGCATGCCGCGGCGCTGCATGCGCAGGCGAGTCCGTCACACCCCTTTGCCTCTCTGTCTATCTTAGAGGTGTAGCTCTGGGTTGCGTGCGTCCTATTGTTGAAAAAACAGAATGTCCGCACTGCGCCTGTCAACCAGGCACACTGCGTGCGTTAGTGCGAGGCCGAGCAGGGAGTTGGGAGGAGGGGTCGTGACTCCCCCTCCCCATCCCCCTGCGAGGCCGAGCCTGGAACGAGCCGGAGCGGGCGGCGACGCGGCGTGCCACGGCGCCGCATGCTTAGGCGAGTCCGTCACACCCCGTCGTTGCCACGGCGCCACATGCTTAGGCGAGTCCGCAAAGGCCGGCGTTGGCACGGCAACATCCATCGGATTAACATCACTTGCATTATGCTGACAAGGTTAATGTCCCTCTCAAGAAGCTCTCGGATGCAGTTCTGCAGTACTGGAACATCACCAGCGGACCCCCTATTCCGTCCTACATCGGTCCAAGACGATAGTTGTGATGGAGGGCCCGAGCGGAACTCGGGGGCAGCCACCCACTTTGTGCCTCTGGGAGCCGTGACATAAAACCACCTCCGTTGCCATACATCAGATACTTTCGGGAAAGAACCCTCTGGCCATGGGGCATCAGCATTCCTGCTTATTACGACACCTCCGCACTCCGCGTGTTGCCCCTCGATCATCTTCGGCTTCAAATTGAAGGTCGTGAGCCATAAGCCGAAGTGTGGGGTGACATGGAGGAAGGCCTCGCACACTATAATGAATGACGAGATATGGAGGATAGCGTCCGGAGCTAGATCATGAAAATCCAACCCATAATAGAACATTAGCCCCCTCACAAAGAGATCGAGGGTAAGGCCCAAGCCACGGAGGAAGTGAGGAACGAACACGACGCACTCATTGGGCTCCGGCGTAGGGATGACCTGCCCTGGAGCAGGAAGCCTGTGCTGGATGTCAGCGGTCAGATATCCGACCTCCCTAAGCTTCACAATGTCCTCCTCTTGAATCGAGGAGGCCACCCACCGGACTTGGGGGTCGAATCCGCACATATTAAAGGATCTGGGGTGTTGGAGCTTAGATCTCGGGTGTTATTACTCAAGGTGCGGAAAGGCGCGAGAGGGGTGGAAAAGAGGCATAGGCCTCGGCCCCCTTTTATAAAGGGGGTGAATATCATGAGTCCTTAGGGTGACCGCCTGAGGTTTACCTTACGGCACACAGAGTCATACCAACGGCCGTCTTAGGGCTATGCACGCCCTCATTAATAAAAGATCCCGTAATAAGAGGAACACAATCTCTGCTTCGACAGGAGGTGCCAATAAAACCGCCTCGCAGCGCGAGTCTAGGTGGGGCGAGAAGCACCGGTTCGTGTTGAACTGGGCCATGATGCGAAGGCACGGCGTACAAAGATTGCCAATGGATCAGATTTATGCCATATTCCCTACAACGGTGTGTAAGTATCCCCTCGTGGGTCCGGACACGATCTAAGTGTTCGATGATTACTTTGGAGTATTCGGAGGAGGAACCCGCCCAGCAATGCCGAAGACAAGACTGCGCGCCGGACTCATCGTCATTGAAGCCTGGTTCAGGGGCTACTGCGGGAGTCCTGGATTAGGGGGTATCCGGACAGCCGGACTGTATACATTGTCCAGAGTATGGAAGCGTGAAGACACAAGACTCAAGACTTCGACCCGTGTCCGGAGAGGACTTTCCTTGGCGTGGAAGGCAAGCTTGGCGATCCGGATATTGTATTTCCTTCCTTGTAACCGACTCCATGTAAACCCTAGTTCTCTCTGGTGCCTATATAAACCGGAGAGGTTGGTCCTTAGAAGGCTGATCACAATTACAATCATACCATCATAGGCTAGCTTCTAGGGTTTAGCCTCTACGATCTCGTGGTAGATCTACTCTTGTATTACCCATATCTTCAATATTAATCAAGCAGGAAGTAGGGTTTTACCTCCATCGAGAGGGCCCGAACCTGGGTAAATATCGATGTCCCTTGCTTCCTGTTACCATCAGCCTAAGACGCACAGATCGGGACCCCCTACCCGAGATCCGCCGGTTTTGACACCGACAAAATGGAGAGGTTGGTCCTCTCGGGTCATCACGCATAAACATTGCATCAATTCGGAACTCACCGAATAGATGGATCCGATAGAGCTCTCTTCTCTTAATGAGCTCTTGGATCGCATCGCCCGCTTTAGAGTCGCATAGCGGACTATGACCGGATCGGGCTTAAACCCGACCAAAGGGACATTAAATCCCCGTCGGCCACCCATGTGATAGCGGTATCAGAGGAACCACACAAGGAGTATCCCTCTATTTTGAGCACGAATTATGTCCGAATCGCCGAGCTCCCGGAGCCGGACACCCGCCCGGGGGATGATATGACCCGGGTCCCGGACTTAGAACCAAGCTCGGGGCCGGAAAAATTGGGCAGCGTCCCGTATCCCAAGCTGTCGAACTCGGAAGCTTCCATGCCCCGGGGTGCTAGATCGGATCAGAATCTGGATTCAGCTATAACCACCCACGCGGACTTAAATCGTCTCTCCCATATCAAGCAAGAGCCCCAGGAGACAGTACATCATTCTGGGCCAGATTCCTCCTTGCGCTAAACAAGGTCGAGGACTGCCACGAGGAGGACATAGTCTCGCTCTTCTGCAAAAACTGCATGGACAAAGGAATCCTTAATGCTATAAGTCGCGGTGACATAGTACGCTTTGCAGACTTAGCAATCATAGTACAGAAGCACTGTGTGATGAAAAGCGTCTGGAAAACTCAAGCTGAATTTTGGGACAGTCCGGCTTACATCAAAACCTTTGTCCGAACTAAACGGGCGAACTCTCGTAAGTCAGCCGATCCAATCCCCAAGAAACCAAAGCCCACCCCAGGGCGGGGAACGTATTGGAAAAATGGCTCAATGGGCCATGTAAACTCCATGGCACTCCGGACACAGCACCAACTCATAGCCTTAGGGCATGTTGGATACTCCGGCAGGTTGCAAAAAGTGGCGAGGATCTTCTTACAGAACAACATCCCGCCAACGAGCACAATACAGTACTAACAGTCTTCGAGACTTTTGCCTCTAACAATAGGCGCAAGCGAGCTCATCGAAGCTCCACGGAAATTTGCCATATGCCCAAAATAAACCCCTGGAACGACACTGCTATAACTTTTAATGCTAGTGATGAACCTCGATCCCGAACTGTCCGGGTACCAGCCGCTCTGGTTCTTAGCCCAATCGTGGATGGCTTTCGGCTCACTAAAGTGCTCATGGATGGCGGAAGCGGATTAAACTTGATCTATGAAGAGACACTCAGCAAGATGGAAATTGACAACGGCCGCATTGCACAAAGTGGCACAACCTTCAGGGGAATTATCCCTAGTCGGGAAGCACGGTGTGCAGGAAAAATCACACTCGACGTAGTATTCGGCACCCCGGAAAATTATAGGTCAGAAGAAATCACATTCCAAGTGGCCCCTTTTAGCAGCGGATACCACACCCTTTTAGGGCGGGACGCGTTTGCAAGCTTTCAAGCTATACCCCATTACGGGTACATGAAGCTTAAAATGCCCGGGCCCAATGGATTCATCACTCTAGCGAGTGATCCGGACGTCGCAATTCGCGCCGAAAACAAAACCACAGCCCTAGCCCTGGAGGCGTTATCTGAGGCCCTAGCAGCCGAAGAATTAACAACACTACGGGCCACCGTGGACAGGGACAACGTGATACTCGACAAGCGACCCGGGTCCACCTCGTTTAAACCCGCAGACGAGATAGTCAAATTCCAAGTCCATCCAACGGACCCCACGAATACAACTTCAGTCAGGACACAGCTGAGCCCGCGATGAGCAGCTGCCTTGCGAGACTTCTTCTGGCGAGAATTGGGACATCTTCACGGCACCCATCGGACATGCCGGGCATCCCACAGATTGGCGAACACAGCCTCAATATACTAAAAGGATACAAACCGGTCAAGCAGACTCTAAGACGGTTTTGAGCCCAAACGGCAGGCCATGGGGAAGAGCTAGCCAAACTACTCGAGGCTGGATTCATCGGAGATATCAAGCATCCGGATTGGCTGGCAAACCTGGTAATGGTACCAAAGAAGGACAAATCCTGGCGCATATGTGTCGACTTTAAAACCTCAACCGATTTAGAGTGACATGGAACATTGGTGCTTTCATGGAGAGTTCCTCTGTGTCGTCGCTGCAGGGCTCGATGGCTACATCAGCCATCGTCAACAACACGGTCCCGGGTGAGACCTTTCTCCCCGGACAGGTCTTCGTGTCCGGCGGCTTCGCCCTGCGGGCCAATTGGGTTGGCCATCTGGAGCAGATCGATAGCTATGCCCCTAGCCACCAAATCAGGATCGGAAACCTAAACTCCACGGCGGACATCCGCGGAGACTGGATCTTCGACGGATTCGGGCCTATGCCGAAACACCGGGACGATCCACGACGAGGACGGCTTAGACCTGCTGTCGGACAAAGCTCGGGGTATCACCCGCACAGTAGCCTCGGACCTAAATCCGGAGCAGGTTGCATTGCCCAAGGACGGGGGGCTGGACCCCGCCCCACAGGTCGCGCACTCATCGGCGGTGGAGCCAAACACGGGCCTTACCTCTGTGGTGGCCTGTGAATCCGGACCCCCGGATCTGTATCCGGATGTTGGTTCCGGTCCGCGCACTCCCGATCCAGTCGAGCCAGGTTGGGCTCCGGTAATGGAGTTTACCGCCGCGGATATCTTCCAGCACTCGCCCTTCGGCGACATGCTGGACTCATTATAGTCTCTCTCTTTGTCAGGAAGCTCTTGGCCGAACTATGTCCGGCTCGAGTGCGAAGCAGGCGATGAAGTAATTCGTTGCCCACCAACCACCCACTTCATTGCCACAGTCGATAATTTAACCAGCGTACTGGACTTCAACTCAGAAGACATCGACGGAATAGACGACGATGCATAAGAAGAACATGAAGCACCGCTCACTGGGCGGTGGACAACCGCCTATCCCTATGATATATATGGCGGACACTCCGAAGGAAACCAATGGCGATGAGGCAGCGAAGGATAATCCCTTAGGGAGAAAAGCAAAGCATGGGCGTCGTCGGCGCCGCTCCAAGCCCTGCCACAGGAATACCGGCCCAGAAGATGAAAACAATCCGGATGGCGCCGAAGAAGAATATAACCCTAGTCGGCTTGCCTTTCAGAAGGATGGACTGGCCACTATGGGATACTTGGAGAGGGACAACTATATGCCCCCTCCGAGGACGAGGCAAGCCTCGGCAATGACGAATTCAGCATGCCTGAAGACCCAATGGAACAAGCTCGCTTTGAGTGACGACTCATGAGCACGGCAAAGATCCTGCAAAGGAAACAACAACAGCTTAAAGCTGACCAAGATTTGCTGGCAGACAGATGGACCAAGGTCCTGGCCACCGAAAGATACAAACCCGACCGCCCCGACAAAGGGCACACAGGGCACATCAGGCCACCCCAACCAAAGCAGGAGAACCCAAGGCACATGCCCCGACGTCAACACAGCACTATGGTCCAAAACAATATGAAGGACACAAGAAGAAGCATCCTCAAGCCTCGGTGCAATGGTCATAAGCGTCAAGTCAGGAAAGCTGGTGCTAATTCCAGCAACTCCCAGTCCGGTCAGCGGACAAAGAACAACTCAGACCTATCCGGCCCGAGCCACAAACTCGATCAACCATGTGAAATTCATGGTACTCCTAGAAGGACGGCAAAGCATACCAATAGAGAATGCCGGATCCTCAATACAAAGCGGTTGGTCGCGTGCCGGAAACAATGAAGGGAGGCGTCTGGTCAAGAGCCCTCCCATAGCATAAAAGTACGGCCGATCGCCCCCGGCCGCATTAACCACAGCAACTCAATTGCAGTACATCTGGACATAGCAAACCGGGGGCTCCATAACACATAAAACCCCCGTAGGTGTGAAATCACAAACAACATCTCCTAAAAGATGCTGGGGGCAAAGGCCAAGTTTTTCTGGCCCATCACTCTAAATGGTTGTCTTCGCTGGTTTAGAGTGACATGGAACATTGGTGCTTTCATTGAGAGTTCCTCTATGTCGTCGCTGCAGGGCTCGATGGCCCCGTCAACCATCGTCAACAACATGGTCCCGGGTGAGATCTTTCTCCCCGGATAGGTCTTCGTGTCCGGCGGCTTCGCCCTGCGGGCCAATTCGCTTGGCCATCTGGAGCAGATCGATAGGTACGCCCCTAGCAACCAGATCAGGATCGGAAACCTGGAATCAGACGGGCGGACATCCGCGGAGACTGGATCTTCGACGGATTCGGGCCTATGCCAGGAGCACCGGACAGTCACGACGAGCACGGCTAAGACCTGATGTCGGACAAAGCTCGGGGTATCACCCCCGCAGTAGCCTCGGACAAAGCGCGGGGTGGGATGGCCGCATCGGATGAACTACATGATCTGGCTGATGATGTGGTTTGTGCAGATCGTGGGTTGGTGTTGGGTCTGTGATCCTGGGCTTGTGGCGATGGAACCTCTCCGATTGGGTGGTTGTATGAGAACGTAGTGTTTTTTAACATGGTTTTTTTATTTTTGATCAGTAATTTTTTTAACCACTACTATCTGTGCGAACGGGCGTTTTGTCACGTTTATATGTATCTTGCGTGATAATGAAACTGCATTGATTACAGTTCCGCACTGGATCATGTTCAATGGAGAACTGCATTCTGTGTACAGGTGCGTACTTCATAGTATTTTGTGCATGTCCTTGCTGCAGCCCCTGAATAAAGTACAATGTATTCCGCAATTTTACGAGTTTTTCGCTGTGTTCTATTCCGTGTTCATATTTCTAGTGTTGCGTAGTGCATCTATTTTTTTGCCGGTACTTACTGCAGTCCCTGGTACGGGAGGGGTAGGGGGGTTGCCCCCCCCCCCATTTTTTAAAGTTATTGTTTTTTCTTAGTGGGCCTTGTTGGGCCTGTCTTCGTGGAGTGGAGACGCATTGGGCCCAAGTCGGCCTATGAGCACGGCTGGTTCCCGGTGCGTTCTGTGCGGCCTAATGTTTAGTCCCACCTTCCCGCGGAAGGCGCGCCCGACCTATTTATAAGCGCTAGCGAGGCAGCCGTATCGAACTCCTCTGGTTACTTATTTGGGCGCTTATACACGTCGCTCGCTGCTCTATGCTCTAAGACCTGTGGGCCCATGTGCGCCCGGCCCCACGCATCGTGGCTCAGAACGGCTCGCCTACAGTGGGCGCAGACCTACTACGAGACTGGTTGGGGCCGCATGCACCTGTGGAGGTCTTTTTTTCTTTGTATTTTCTATCTTATGTGTTTTTTTCAATGTAGGGGCGTGTGTCGGTGTCAAAACCTGCGGATCTCGGGTAGGGGGTCCCGATCTGTGGGTCTTAGGCTGATGGTAACATGAAGCAAGGGACACAGATGTTTACCCAGGTTCGGGCCCTCTCGATGGAGGTAAAACCCTACCAAGAGATTGTAGAGGCTAAACCCTAGAAGCTAGCCTATGATGGTATGATTGTAATTGTGATCGGCCTTCTAAGGACCAACCTCTCCGGTTTATATAGGCACCGGAGAAGGCTAGGGTTTACATGGAGTCGGTTACAAGGAAGGAAATATAAGATCCGGATCGCCAAGCTTGCCTTCCACGCTAAGGAAAGTCCTATCTGGACACGGGTCGAAGTCTTGAGTCTTGTGTCTTCATGTTGCAATAGTCCGGATGTTGTATATAGTCCAGCAGTCCGGATACCCCATAATCTAGGACTCCCTCAGTAGCCCCTGAACCAAGATTCAATGACGATGAGTCCGGTGCGCAGTCTTGTCTCCGGCATTGCAGGGCGGGTACCACCTTCGAATACTCCAAAGTACTTGTTACGGCTAATAGTGTCCGGAACTCCATCAATGTTGTACTCCTTGGCTTAAGTGCCTCAATAATGACCATCTCCAGTGTCGAGCGAATGCGAGGAGCCGAGGTGTTTTTCGCATTTACCACCCTCAATCTTTTGGGCTGACCGCCTATTGGAAGAGACGGGGATCCTCAGATCCAAACCTCACTCCTCCCCCTGAGCAAGCATCCAATAGTGCGCTCTGGAAAAAACAATTCCAACATGGCCGGTCGTCACAGCTATTTTGCTCGCTCTCCTCGCTCCAAGCCGGGGGACTGGGAAGAGTGTTAAGTTCCCAATAGCCGTTTGATTGAGTTACAAACCCAAGGGTTTCTTCCACCAGCATTTATGGTCCCTGTCCTAGCCGGAATGGCCACCTATAATGGCGGGAGCAAGCAGAGAGATCTCCCAATCCGTCTCTAGAGGAGCGAATATGCCTCATTCTGAATCTGCTATGGGGCGTCGGGTTTCCTATCCACCCGTTCCTTCGCGGGCTCCTGGAGTTCTACGGCCTCCAGTTACACAATCTTACCCCTGCCTCCATACTACATATAGCAGGGTACGTTGCCCTTTGCGAGCTACTTTTAGGCTGCGAGCCTCACTTCGGTTTATGGAAGAAGCTGTTCTGCCTTGTCCCCCGCAACCAGGGAGAGTCCCTATGTAAGGTGGGCAGGGCCAAAGTATGGCGCATTGCCGAGACCGGATACCTATCCGGCACTCCCAAGAAGGTACCAGAGAACTGGCCTTCAGAGTGGTTCTACATTGACGACGTTCCCCTTCCGGATCCAGTCCGGACAGGTCTCCCCCAGTTCAGTAACTCCCCGCTGAGGGCACGTCTAAGCTGGTGCCCCTGAGGCCCCCAAGAGGAGGATACAAGGGAAATATATTACCTGATGAGCAGGATAAAGTTACTGGCCAACTCCGAACTGACGATAGTCGAGGTTATGGCAATATGCATAATACCGGGAGTGCAACCACTTCAATATCGGGGGAAGCCCATGTGGCACTTCAACGGGGAAGATGATGCCACCCGCTGTGGCCGTAAGGGTCCGGACTCCGCCACTGCTCTGGCAAGGATATTGTCCGATTTATACAAAGGGGAGGAGGAGGAATTCCTTCACATCAAACCGCGAGATGGATTCTCCATGTACAACCCCCCAATCTGGGTAAGTTGCCATTCCTTTCCCTACGTCACTTATTGTGGCATTCTTCGCTAAGATCATTGATACGTCTCCAATGTATCTATAATTTTTTATTGCTCCATGCTACTTTATCTATTGTTTTGGACTATAATGGGCTTTATTTTCCACTTTCATATTACTTTTGGGACTAACCTATTAACGGAGGCCCAGCGTAATTCTTGTTTTACGCCTATTTCGGTGTTTGAAGAAATGGAATATCAAAGCTGAGTCCAAAGCGGAATGAAACCTTCCGGAACGTGATCTTCTCACGAGCGTGATCTAGGAGACTTGGACCCTACTCCACGAAGTGCAGGAGGAGGTCACGAGGGTGGAGGCGCCCCTGGCGCGCCCACACCTCGTGGGCCCCTGACGTTCACCAGCGTACTCCTTCCTCCTATATATACCTACGTATCCCCGAACGATCAGAACAGGAACCAAAAACCTAATTCCACCGCCGCAACTTCCTGTATCCACGAGATCCCATCTTGGGGCCCTGTTCCGGAGCTCCGCCGGAGGGGGCGTCCACCACGGAGGGCTTCTACATCAAAACCATAGCCCCTCCGATGAAGTGTGAGTAGTTTACTTCAGACCTTCGGGTCCATAGCTAGTAGCTAGATGGCTTCTTCTCTCTTTTGGATCTCAATACAATGTTCTCCCCCTCTCTTGTGGAGATCTATTTGATGTAATCTTCTTTTTGCGGTTTGTTTGTTGAGACCGATGAATTGTGGGTTTATGATCCAGCTTATCTATGGAAAATATTTGATTCTTCTCTGAATTATTTTATGTATGATTGAGTTATCTTTGCAAGTCTCTTCGAATTATCCGTTTGGTTTGGCCAACTAGTTTGGTAGTTCTTGCAATGGGAGAAGTGCTTAGCTTTGGGTTCAATCTTGCGGTGTCCTTACCCGATGTAAAGGGTTGCAAGGCACGTAGTGTATTGTTGCCATCGAGGATAACAAGATGGGGTATTTATCATATTGCATGAATTTATTCCTCTACATCATGTCATCTTGCTTAAGGCGTTACTCTGTTTTTAACTTCATACTCTAGATGCATGTTGGATAGCGGTCGATGAGTGGAGTAATAGTAGTAGATCTTGAGAATCGTTTCGATCTACTTGTCACGGACGTGATGCCTATATACATGATCATTGCCTATATATACTCATAACTATGCTCAATTCTTTCAATTGCTCAACAGTAATTTGTTCACCCACCGTAGAATATCTATGCTCTTGAGAGAAGCCACAAATGAAACCTATGGCCCCCGGGTCTATTCTCATCACATCAATCTCCATCACTTTATTTACTTGCTTTGATTTTACTTTTTACTTTGCATCTTTATACCAAAAATACCAAAAATATTATCTCTATCAGATCTCACTCTAAGTAAGTGACGGTGAAGGGATTGACAACCCCTAATCGCGTTGGTTGCGAGTAGCTATCGTTTTGTGTAGGTACGAGGGACTTGCGCTTGGCCTCTCTTGGATTGATACCTTGGTTCTCAAAAACTAAGAGAAATACTTACGCTCTTGTGCTGCATCATCCTCTCCTCTTCAGTGGAAAACTAACATAAGCTCGAGACATAGCAAGAAGGATTTACGGCGCCCGTTCTTAGGGGAGGTCTACATAAAGTCAACATACCAAGTACCCATCACAATCCCTATCTCTCGCATTACATTATTTGCCATTTGCCTCTCGTTTTCCTCTCCCCCACTTCACCCTTGCCGTTTTATTTGCCCTCTCTTTCCCAATCTCCTCCTTTTTCCCCTTGCCTTTTTCTCATCCGTTTGTTTGCTCGTGTGTTAGTTTGCTTGTTCGTCGTGATGGCTCAAGATGCTACCAAATTGTGTGACTTCACCAGTACCAATAATAATGATTTCCTTAGCACTCCGATTGCTCCTCTTGCCAATACCGAATCTTGTGAAATCAATACTGCTTTGTTGAATCTTGTTATGAAAGATCAATTCGCCGCCTTCCTAGTGAAGATGCCGCTACTCATCTGAATAACCGTTGATTTATGTGATATGCAAAAGAAAAAGATGTTGATAATGATGTCGTTAAATTGAAGCTATTTCCTTTTTCTCTTAGAGATCGTGCTAAAGCGTGGTTTTCATATTTGCCTAAAAATAGTATTGATTCCTGGAACAAGTGCAAAGATGCTTTTATCTCTAAGTATTTTCCTCCTGCTAAGATTATCTCTCTTAGGAACGATATTATGAATTTTAAGCAACTTGATCATGAACATGTTGCACAAGCTTGGGAGAGAATGAAATTAATGATACGTAATTGTCCTACTCATGGTTTGAACTTGTGGATGATTATACAAAAAATTTATGATGGATTGAATTTTGCTTCTAGAAATCTTTTAGTTCGGCCGCGGGAGGCACTTTTATGGAAATCACTTTAGGAGATGCTACTAAACTCCTAGATAATATTATGGTTAATTATTCTCAATGGCATACTGAAAGATCTACTAATAAAAAAGTGCATGCGATAGAAGAAATCAATGTTTTGAGTGGAAAGATGGATGAACTTATGAAGTTTTTTAGTAAGAGTGTTTCTTCTGATCCTATGGATATGCCTTTGTCTACCTTGATTGAGAATAATAATGAATCTATGGATGTGAATTTTGTTGGTAGGAATAATTTTGGTAACAATGCGTATAGAGGGAATTTTAATCCTAGGCATTATCCTAGTAACCCTTCTAATAATTATGGAAATTCCTACAACAACTCTTATGGAAATTTTAATAAAATGCCCTCTGAATTTGAGAGTAGTGTTAAAGATTTTATGAATTCACAAAAGAATTTTAATGCTTTGCTTGAAGAGAAATTGCTTAAAGTTGATGATTTGGCTAGGAATGTTGATAGAATTTCTCTTGAAATTGATTCTTTAAAGCTTAGATCTATTCCTCCTAAGCATGATATCAATGAGTCTCTCAAAGCCATGAGAATTTCCATTGATGAGTGCAAGGAAAGAACCGCTAGGATGCGTGCTTCCAAAGATGCCTTTATTAAAGCGTGTTCTTCTAATTCTTATGATAATCAAGATGAAGATCAAAAAGTTATTGATGTGTCCCCTATTAAATCTTTGTTTTGCAATATGAATCTTGATGAAACTCAATATGATCTTCCTTTACCTAGAGGACGTTCTAAGAATTCGGAGTTTTTAGATCTTGATGATGAAATTGATAAAAGTGGGATTGAAAGAAATAGAAATCTAGATGTTGCTAAACCCACTATATTGGATCTCAAGGAATTTAATTATGAAAATTGCTCTTTAATTGATTGTATTTCCTTGTTGCAATCCATGCTAAATTCACCTCATGCTTATAGTCAAAATAAGGCTTTTACCGAACACATTGTTGATGCCTTGATGCAATCTTATGAAGAAAAGCTTGAGTTGAAAATTTCTATACCTAGGAAACTCCATGATGAGTGGGAACCTACTATCAAAATTAAAATTAAAAATTATGAGTTTCATGCTTTGTGTGATTTGGGTGCTAGTGTCTCTACTATTCCCAAAACTTTGTGTGATTTGCTAGATTTCCGTGATTTTGATGATTGCTCTCTAAACTTGCATCTTGCGGATTCCACTATTAAAAAGCCTATGGGAAGAATTAATGATGTTCTTATTTTTGCAAATAGGAATTATGTGCCCGTAGATTTTATCGTTCTTGATATAGATTGCAATCCTTCATGTCCTATTATTCTTGGTAGACCTTTCCTTAGAACGATTGGTGCAATTATTGATATGAAGGAATGAAATATTATATTCCAATTTCCATTAAAGAAAGGCATGGAACACTTCCCTAGAAATAAAATAAAATTACCATATGAATCTATTATGAGAGCCACTTATGGATTGCCTACCAAAGATGGCAATACCTAGATCTATCCTTGATTTTATGCCTAGCGAGGGGCGTTAAACGATAGCGCTTGTTGGGAGGCAACCCAATATTATTTTTAGTGTTTGTTTTTCCTTCTGTTTAGGAATAAATAATCCATCTAGCCTCTGTTTAGATGTGGTTTTATCTTTTAATTAGTGTTTGTGCCAAGTTGAACCTATTGGATCTTCTTGGATGATAGCTATTTGATCTTGCTGTAATTTCCAGAATCTTTGTGCTTAGTGCCCGAATTGTTAAACATCACCAGAACGTGATAAATACTGATTCCAATTGATGCTGATCAATAAACAAATTTTCTAGGTCGTCTAATTTTGGTAGAATTTTTTGGGTTCCAGAAGTTTGCGTTAGTTACATATTACTACAGACTGTTCTGTTTTTGACAGATTCTGTTTTGCGTGTATTGTTTGCTTATTTTGATGAATCTATGGCTAGTAAAATAGTTTACAATCCATAGAGAAGTTGGAATACAGTAGGTTTAACACCAATATAAATAAATAATGAGTTCATTACAATACCTTAAAGTAGTCTTTTGTTTTCTTTCTCTAGCAGACTCACGAGATTTCTATTGACTTTTGTGTTGTGAAGTTTTCAAGTTTTGGGTGAATTCTTTTGATGGATTATGGAACAACGAGTGACAAGAGCCTAAGCTTGGGGATGCTCATGGCACCCCCAAGATAATCCGAGGACACCAAAAAGTCAAAGCTTGGGGATGCCCCGGAAGGCATCCCCTCTTTCATCTACTTCCATCGGTAATTTACTTGGACCTATATTTTTATTCACCAACATGATATGTGTTTTGCTTGGAGCGTCTTGTATTATTTGAGTCTTCGCTTGTTAGTTTACCACAATCATCCTTGCTGTACACACCTTTTGAGAGATCCATACATGAATTGAAATTTGATAGAATACTCTATGTGCTTCACTTATATCTTTTGAGCTTGATAGTTTTGCTCATAGTGCTTCACTTATATCTTTTGAGCGTGATAATTTTTGCTCTAGTGCTTCACTTAGATCTTTTAGAGAACGGTGGTGGATTTGTTTTAAAGAAACTTTATCTCTCATGCTTCACTTAGATTATTTTGAGAGTCGTTAATAGCATGGTAATTTGCTTAATGTTAATATACTTGGTATTCAAGATATGTGAAATTTTCTTTCTAGTGCGTTGAATACTAAGATAAGTTTGATGCTTGATAACTGTTTTGAGATATGGAAGTGATAATATCAAAGTCATGCTAGTTGAGTAGTTGTGAATTTGAGAAATGCTTGTGTTGAAGTTAGCAAATCCCGTAGCATGCACGTATGGTTAAAGTTGTGTAACAAATTTGAGACATGAAGTGTACCTGGCTTGTGCATCCTTATGAGTGGCGGTTGGGGACGAGCGATGGTCTTTTCCTACCAATCTATCCCCCTAGCAGCATCTGGCGTAGTACTTGATTTTTGATGACTTCTAAATTTTTGCAAGAAGTATATGAGTTCTTTTGACTAATGTTGAGTCCATGGATTATACGCACCTTTACCTTTCCGCCTTTGTTAGCCTATTCGGTACTGTGCATTGCCCTTTCTCACCTTGAGAGTTGGTGCAAACTTCGGCGGTGCATCTAAACCCCGTGATATCATACGCTCTTTCACACATAAACCTCCTTATATCTTCCTCAAAACGGCCACAATACCTACCTATTATGGCATTTCCATAGCCATTCCGAGATATATTGCCATGCAACTTTTCACCGTTCCGTTCATCATCACCATGACATACATTACTTTTGTCATATTGCCATTGCATGATCATGTAGTTGACATCGTATTTGTGGCAAAGCCACCATGAATTATTTTCATACATGTCACTCTTGATTCATTGCATCATCCCGGTACACCGCCGGAGGCATTCATATAGAGTCATATCTTGTTCTAGGTTTCGAGTTGTAATCCTTATGTTGTAATCAATAGAAGTGTGATGATCATCATTATTAGAGCATTGACCAAACAAAAAAAAGAAAGGCCAAAAAAATAAAGGCCCAAAAAAAAGGGCAATGCTACTATCTCTTTTTCCACACTTGTGCTTCAAAGTAGCACCTTGTTCTTCATGTAGTGAGTCTCATATATTGTGCTTCAAAGTAGCACCTTGTTTTTCATATAGTGAGTCTCATAAGTTGTCTTTTTCATACTAGTGGGAATTTTTCATAATAGAACTTGGCTTGTATATTCCTACGATGGGCTTCCTCTAATGCCCAAGGTCTTCATGAGCAAGCAAGTTGGATGCACACCCACTAGTTTTCTTTTGTTGAGCATTCATAGCTCTAGTGCATCCGTTGCATAGCAATCCCTACTCCTCATGTTGACATTGATTGATGGGCATCTCCATAGCCCGTTGATTATCCTCGTCAATGTGAGACTTTCTCCTTTTTTGTCTTCTCCACACAATCCCCATCATCATATTCTATTCCACCCATAGTGCTATATCCATGGCTCACGCTCATGTATTGCGTGAAGGTTGAAAAAGTTTGAGATTATTTAAGTATGAAACGATTGCTTGGCTTGTCATCGGGGGTATAGAAGTTGGGAACATCTTTGTGTGACGAAAACGAAGCATAGCCTAACTATATGATTTTGTAGGGATGAACTTTCTTTTGCCATGCTATTTTGAGAAGACGTGATTATTTTGATTAGTATGCTTGAAGTATTATTATTTTTATGTCAATATGAACTTTTGTCTTGAATCTTTCGGATCTGAATATTCATATCACAATTAAGAAGTTTTACATTGAAATTATGCCAAAGTATCACTCCGCATCAAAAATTCTCTTTTTATCATTTACCTACTCGAGGACGAGCAGGAATTAAGCTTAGATGCACGATACGTCTCCAACGTATCTATAATTTTTGATTGCTCCATGCTACTTTATCTATTGTTTTGGACTATAATGGGCTTTATTTTCCACTTTTATATTACTTTTGGGACTAACCTATTAACCGGAGGCCCAGCCCAGAATTGCTGTTTTTTGCCTATTTTAGTGTTTCGAAGAAACATAATATCAAACGGAGTCCAAACGGAATGGAACCTTCGGGAACGTGATCTTCTCACCGAACGTGATCCAGGAGACTTGGACCCTACTCCAAGAAGTGCCAGAGGCGGTCACGAGGGTGGAGGGCGCCCCCCTGCCACGTGGGCCCCCTGACGCTCCACCGACGTACTCCTTCCTCCTATATATACCTACGTATCCACGAAGGGTCAGAAAAGGAGCCAAAAACCTAATTCCACCGCCGCAACTTCCTGTATCCACGAGATCCCATCTTGGGGCATGTTCCGGAGCTCCGCCGGAGGGGGCATCCACCACGGAGGGCTTCTACATCAACACCATAGCCCCTCCGATGAAGTGTGAGTAGTTTACTTCATACCTTCGGGTCCATAGCTAGTAGCTAGATGGCTTCTTCTCTCTTTTTGGATCTCAATACAATGTTCTCCCCCTCTCTTGTGGAGATCTATTTGATGTAATCTTCTTTTTGCGGTGTGTTTGTTGAGACCGATGAATTGTGGGTTTATGATCCAGCTTACCTATGGATAATATTTGATTCTTCTCTGAATTCTTTTATGTATGATTGAGTTATCTTTGCAAGTCTCTTTGAATTATCCGTTTTGTTTGGCCAACTAGATTAGTAGTTCTTGCAATGGGAGAAGTGCTTAGCTTTGGGTTCAATCTTGCGGTGTCCTTACCGAGTGACAGAAAGGGTTGCAAGGCACGTATTGTATTGTTGCCATCGAGGATAACAAGATGGGGTATTTATCATATTGCATGAATTTATTCCTCTACATCATGTCACCTTGCTTAAGGCCTTACTCTGTTTTGAACTTAATACTCTAGATGCATGCTTGATAGTGGTCGATGAGTGGAGTAATAGTAGTAGATGCAGAATCGTTTCCTACTTGTCACGGATGTGATGCCTATATACATGATCATTGCCTAGATACTCATAACTATGCTCAATTCTGTCAGTTGCTCAACACTAATTTGTTCACCCACCGTAGAATATCTATGCTCTTGAGAGAAGCCACTAGTGAAACCTATGGCCCCCGGTTCTATTCTCATCATATCAATCTCCATCACTTTATTTACTTGCTTTGCTTTTATTTTTTACTTTGCATCATTATACCAAAAATACCAAAAATATTATCTCTATCAGATCTCACTCTCGTAAGTGACCGTGAAGGGATTGACAACCCCTAATCGCGTTGGTTGCGAGTAGCTATCGTTTTGTGCGTGTACGAGGGACTTGCGCGTGGCCTCCTACTGGATTGATACCTTGGTTCTCAAAAACTGAGGGAAATACTTACGCTACTATGCTGCATCATCCTCTCCTCTTCGGGGAAAACCAACGCAAGCTCGAGACATAGCAATCATCTGCCTCGATATTCCCAAGCAGGAACTAAGGAGGGCCATAGAAGGAATCTCCAGCCCCTCCCCACAGCCAGAGGACCCCAGAAGGGCCCTAGATCCAGGTCTCGAAGAAGATCCAGATATTACCGTGGAGCTCGTCAATGGGATATTTTATCAAGCGAGATGCGATGGCGCCTCAGTGGCCATTACTGCCAACTATCTTGGACCGCTTCCTACATCGCGCGAAAGCTAAATCGAAAAACCATATCCTCCGAAGAGGACTCCCTTCAGATGTCATGCCTTACCCTTGAAGTGTCGTGTTTTTGCAGAGACGACGAGCGGAGCGTGGGGCCGAGCCCCTAGGGACTCGTCGTCCAAGGGCGTCCGGATCGGGCAGGCTCAAGAGGAAGGTGGTGTTGGGGAGGCTGATCGGACCCACGAACACCTATGGGGCCAGCGGACCAGGCCCCTTGTGGTTCGGAGGGGGGCGGAGATCGCACGAAGAGCGGATCGAGGCGAGGCACACGAAAGCATCCAGCTTCGGAGCTCTCCGGAGAGATAATACTCCTACTGCTGCTTGTTTGATGTATTGTGTTCTTGCTAGGGAGCGATGAGAGCTACAAAACCTAGCGTGAGTGTCTCTGGTCTCGAATGAGTCGAACTGGCCGAACCCTCCCTACGTTGCGCATGGGCCTCCTTTTATATGCACAAAGGGGCTCCGACAGGTGGCAACGTAGATGAGGGTACAAATGTAAAAACAGTAGTTGGTACACCTACTTGAACAGTGTACAGTGCAAAATACCTAACTCACGGCAAGGGACAAAAGCAATAAATGCCCGTCTGTATGCGCCTAAACAAAGGCAGAGACCGTCAGTGCGCCACCGCCGCCCACGATGGCAAGCTTGTCGGCGCCGCTTATCGCTGCTCTCAGGTGGCTGCACAGCCTCTTGATACGCGCGCATGGAATGGTCCCATGGCGACACGTTGTTGGATGAGCTGGAGCGGAGATGGAGAGAGGTTGCCTGCCCCGGCAAGTGCCTTGCCGCGGCTGAATCCTTGTCGCGTCAGGAGGCTTGTCGCGCTCCGAGCCTTCCCGGCAAGCTCCTCTTGCCGGGGCCTTGTCTTCTGCATTGCCTTGAGTGGCCTTCTCGGCAAGCTCCTCTTGCCGGGGCCTTGTCTTCTTGGTCAAATACTTTGTTCTTGAATGGCTCCGAAGGAACCACGGAGGACCTTGGCGGTGACCAGGCAAGCCCTGCCCCGGGGTGCTGCAACTGCCCGTGCACGAGTACGGGACACTAGGGTACCCCTACTCTACTACACCGACAGGAGCCCCCGGGCCTGGGCCGCACACGGTGCCGAGCGCTGTCGGGCCAGGCCCAAAACAGTGCACGGTCACACACGGCCTCGATCACGCCGTAACTCACCCCGGACCCACCACGACCCCCACTAACGGCACGCACCGAACGTGGCGTCGTGCGAGAGATCGTGGGCGTGGTCGTGGGGGTTTCTTTATTAGAAAAGCGGGCGTCCGCCCCTCCCCTCCTTATAAACAGGGGAAACAGGGGCAGGCCGTCCACCTCGCCATTGCTGTATTGTCAAGAAAACCACCGCCGCTCCCCCCTTCTTCTCCAGTGCGAAGAGAGCAGCGCCCCGCCCCCTTTCGCCACAAGCACACTCACCGCCGTCGACCTCCTCCGCCGCCTCCGCCATGGCTCCGAAAGCCGACAAGGGGAAGGGCGTCAAGTCGGCCGAGGCGCAGCGGCTCGCGGCGCTGCGCAAGGAGCGGGCCATCTTCTCCCCTCAGCTCGACGCGAAGGAGCTGAGGGAGCTCTTCTATCTCTTTTGGTCGACGGAGACGCATGCGCACCCGCGCACGAAGGTACTCCCCGCCTCCGCTTCTGATTTGGCCCCAACTGGGTATCCCTTCTTTGCCCTTTTCTTCTATTGTGGGCTCTTCCCGCCCTTTTCCGAGTTCTTCTGCGATATCATGAACACATATGGCCTCCGCCTCCTTGATTTCACTCCCAACATTGTCTTGACCATGGCAGTTTTCGCGCACCTTTGCGAAAACTTTGTCGGGATCTATCCCAACGTAGCCCTCTTCCGCCACTTCTTCATGCCCGCGTTGAGAGAGGGGAGCCGCTTGCCGGAGGGATAACTTGGGTCTCCAGGGTCGGCAAGAAAGAAGCATATTTGGAAGGAGAGTTCCGCAGCAAGTGGGAGGAGTGGAGAGCCAACTGGTGTTGGATCGTAGAGGAGAACCCGCAGCCCTTCACTGCCGTGCGCCAAACCCCAATAGTGCGCGGCAACGATTGGAGTAGCTTGGCGCCGGAGGATGCTAGGTTGAAGATAGTTGTGACCCGGATTTTGCACCTCAGGCTTGCCGGACTAACCGTAGGCGCAGTTGGCGCAGACTTCCCTCGCTGCCGCATCGCTCCCTTGCAGGAGAGGAGGAGACCTGCTTGGGAGTTCCAAAACGCGGCAGACATCATGAGGCTGCGCCCGGGCCTCAATTGGAATTTCACCGTCTTGGAGCTGGATGCGATGCTGCTAGAGTTGTTCAAGAATGACCCCGATCACCCCGAGTGGTTTAGGTTGCCGAGGGGGGTCGTCCCATTGTGCAACAACTCTGCACTCGACCGCATCCGCGCCATGATGCCGTTGTGCGATTCCCATGGGATCGTTCCAACCTGGCAGGAGCCTTCCGACGAGATCGTGCAGCAGTTCTTCGACAACTTGGAAGAAGTGCCGATCCGCCCGGACGAGCGAAGAGGCTCACTCGCGACACCACCGACGAGGAGATGGCGCGCATTGCCACCAGTGGAGGAGGCGGCGTGGCCGCTGGAGTCTTCGGGTACACCATGGAGGAGGCGGACGCAGCGAAGGCGGCAAGCCTTGCCGAGCGAAAGGAGCTCGCTGGTGAGGACGAACGGCCAGGCGGTGCTCAATTACTTTCCTGGGAACACCGGGGATGTCAGACGGTTTCCATGCAAACACGTCGACATTCGCCCGCAGGAAAGCAACGAGCGCGCCTTCCTATTTAGGGTCGAGAGGCACCGATGGTGAAGGTACCACCGATTGCCGTCCTCCTTGGCGGACACCTTCTTGGTCTTTGGCGGAGCTGCCATCTTCTTCTTGCACTTGTCGGTGGAGCTCGATGGTGTGTCCTCAACGGTAGCGCAGCACTCCGAAGAGGTGCGCTTGCCGGAGTGGGCATCCGAGCTCTTGCCGGACTTGGACTTGGTCTTCTTCCCCGGAGCTTGACGGCAAGTGTTTGGCAATCTGTCATGCGTCTTTGCATCCCGGTAGATCTTATCGGCACAGATAAGAGCATCCTTCTCGTCGCCATGGACCGAGATGACGCTTATCGGGCCTGGCATCTTGAGTAAGTTGTAGGCGTAGTGAGAGGCTGCCATGAACTTGGCGAGTGCTGGACGACCAAGTATCCCATTGTAAGGCAATGGGAAATCAACAACGTTGAATGTGACCCTCTCAGTCCTAAAGTTCAGCTCGCTGCCAAATGTTACCGGCAACGTAATCTTCCCCTTCGGCTTGCTCCTTCCCGGATTGATTCCTTGGAAAGTGCCAGTCTCTTCGAGCTCATTGTCGAGGATTTGAAGCTTCGGAGCACCGCGGAGGAGATCAGATTCAAGCCGGCCCGCCGTCAACTAGCATCTTGGTGACCTTGAGGTTGCGGATAGTTGGTGAGACCAACATCGGCAAGCACCCGACCGCAGTTATGCGATCAGGGTGGTCCTCAATATCAAAGATGATAGGCGTGCAGGACCACTTCAGAGGCTTGCGTGACTCTACGAATGGTTCCGCTGCATTGACCTCTCGCATCCACTGCTTGAGTTGGCGGTGGGAGGTATGTAGGGAAGCACCTCCGTAAACGCAGAGAGCCTCCGTGGCTTTCTGGAACTCCTGCTCGTCGGCGTCATCATCATCCATATCTTCGTCGTCCTCGTCATCTTCATCCTTGTCGCGGCCACGGGGAGGCCTATCTCCGTGCCGCGGCGT
Organism: Aegilops bicornis; assembly: GCA_021605145.1. NCBI lineage: Eukaryota > Viridiplantae > Streptophyta > Magnoliopsida > Poales > Poaceae > Aegilops > Aegilops bicornis. The sequence goes on along the minus strand of CM038672.1, from coordinate 198,112,745 downwards.
CCTCCCCGGCCGGGACGTTTCTTGCTTGCTCCCCTAGCACCTTCCTGGGCCTTCTCCTTGTCGCGCCGCTCGTACTCAGCCTTCTGCTGTTCGACAAGCTGCTCGACCTTCTTGCAGCTCTGTAGGTCGTGGCCCTTGGTGTGGTGGATCTTGCAGTACTGCTTGCCGGAGCCGTCCTACTTGTCGGCGGCCGCCACAGACTGGTGGTTGGCGTCAGCGGCAACATCCTTGCCAGAGCCACCAGCCTTGGCGTTCTTGTCGCCACCTCCGTTGCCGGACTACTCAACAGCTAGCACTTCTCTGCCTTTCTTCTTCCTGTTGCCTCGCCGCCGGCTCTTCTTTGCCGGGGCGGTCTCCTCACTTGTCGAGATCCTGCTTCAGCATTCTCTCACAGGAGTCTCCTCCCTTCCTCGGTAGCGTGCACACTTGTCAGCCAAGGCATACAGCTCACTGACATCCTTGACTTTGCACATCGCCATCTCCTCCCTCATCGTGCGGTTCCGCACGTTCTGATGAAACGCGCTGATCACCGCGGTAGGGTGGACATCTGGGATGTTGAAGTGCACACGGCTGAATCTCTGAATGAACTTGCGCAGGGACTCTCCTTCCTTCTGGGCGAGCAGATGAAGGTCACTCTCTTGGCCATGAGGCTTGTGGCCACCTGTGAAGGCGCCAACAAACAGATGGCATAGATCTGCCCAAGAGGCTATGGAGCTGTCCGGCAAGTGCATGAGCCAAGATCGGCGTTGGGCTTGAGCACGAGCGGGAAGTAGTTGGCGAGGATCTTGTCGTCCCGTCCCCCCGCAGCTTGCACCGCGATGGTGTAGATGCTGAGGAACTCCGACGGATGCGTCCTGCCATCGTACTTCTCCGGCACATCTGGTTTGAAGTTTTTCTGGCTGGGCCACTGGACTTGCCGCAGCTCACGAGTGAACGCAGGGCAACCTACCGCGTACGGCAAGTCGCCTGGTTCCTCTGGCGCGTGCATGTCAACAGAGGGCCTCTTGGCGCTTTGTCGGACCGACGTCGCGCTTCTTTCCGGCGCTTCGATGCGAGTTCGGCGTCCTCTTGTTGTCGTTCATGAAGAACTTGGCGCTGATCGCGGCGAGTTAAATGGATCCGACGACAGCGGTGGAAGTCGCTGTCGAGGTGGATCCGGTGAGTCGGCGATCTTGGCCTTCGGGGCGGAGAGTGCATGGTAGTTGCACCTCCACCAGTCTCGTCGCCACCGGCTCGCGTTTGGCGTTCTTGCCGTGGCAGCGACGCACTCGGTTGCTGCGGAGCGTCGCCGTTGGCGAAGCCGATGAAACTCTGTATAGTGGCCCTCCACTCGTCGACCTTGTCGGCCGTTGGAGGGTAGTCGAGAGCGATTGAGCTCTCGCCCGGAAGCTTCTCTGAGTAGTGGGTGGCATTGGTGAACGGTGCGAGGAGCGGGATATGCTCGGACTTCTAACTATGTTAGAAGGAGCAGCACCCCGTCCAGGCGACCGTATCTCACTCGTGCCAGCGTGTTGGCGTGCACGCTGGTCTTGAGGGTGTCGATCCAACGAGCGTATGGCATTGTGAACGCCATGACGCTGTTGGTCCCGCGTCTCTGAGATGGGCGCGGGGATGTCGCGACGCCGAGGTTTGCGGGGCCTTGTCCTTGGACTTGGCAGCGTCACGAACCCCTTCGTCGGCGCCCGTTCCTCCGCAAGCGTCTGCCCCACCACCCGTTTGCTCCGGTGATGGTGGGTACGACGCGGACGGCTCCGCAGCCGCCGAAGCCTTCTTCTTCCGTGGCATGTTGATGAAGATGTTGAAGATGATGAAGACGTTGCTCGTGTGAACGCCGGATCAGATTCACACAGCCTCGGCGCCCCTACAGCGCGCCAAAGATGTCGGGGAGGTTGATCGGACCCACGAACACCTATGGGGCGGCGGACCAGGCCCTTGTGGTTCGGAGGGGGCGGAGATCGCACTAAGAGCGGATCGCGCGAGGCACACGAGCAGGTTACCCAACCGGAGCTCTCCGGAGAGAGAATACGCCGACTGCTGCTTGTTTGCTGTATTGTGTTCTTGCTAGGGAGCGATGAGAGCTACAAAACCTAGCGTGAGTGTCTCTGGTCTCGAATGAGTCGAACTGGCCGAACCCTCCCTACGTTGCGCATGGGCCTCCTTTTATATGCAGAAAGGGGCTCCGGCGGTGTGGCAACGTAGATGAGGGTACAAATGTAAAAACAGTGGTTGGTACACCTACTTGAACGATTATGCGATTGCAAAATACCTAACTCTGACGGCAAGGGACAAAAGCAATAAATGCCCGTCTGTGTCGCCTAAACAGTGCAATAGAGACCGTCAGGTGCGCCACCACTCGCCACGATGGCAAGCTTGTCAGCGCCGCTTATCGCTGCTCTCCGCTGGCTGCACAGCCTCTTGACACGCGCGCATGGAATGGTCCCATGGCGACACGTTGTTGGATGAGCTGGAGCGGAGATGGAGAGAGGTTGCCTGCCCCGGCAAGTGCCTTGCCGCGGCTGAATCCTTTTCGCGTCAGGAGGCTTGTCGCTCTCCGAGCCTTCCCGGCAAGCTCCTCTTGCCGGGGCCTTGTCTTCTGCATGCCTTGAGTGGCCTTCCCGGCAAGCTCCTCTTGCCGGGGCCTTGTCTTCTTGGTCAAATACTTTGTTCTTGAATGGCTCCGAAGGAACCACGGAGGACCTTGGTGGTGACCAGGCAAGCCCTGCCGCGGGGTGCTGCTACTGCCCGTGCACGAGTACGGGACACTAGGGTACCCCTACTCTAGTACACCGACAGGTGGTAAGGGTCGACTCGCCGCTACAGAGGTAAGACAAAAACTTGTGCTATGATTATGGTATTTTGAAGTATGACATCACCCTTTTTGTTCTAGCAGGAAGAGGAGCAGCTGGACTATATCCGGGGATACTGCCAACCATGCCTCCACCAGCCAGATTCCAGAACCAGCTTCGAGAGCGAAGGCGGGAGCGGGGCCGATGCGGCATAGTTCTCCAACAGAGAATGCGGATATGCTCTCAGCCACGAATTCCTAAGTAGAGAGCGCCATGAATCACCGGCGCCGACGGGCCGTACTTTGGAACAACATCTTTTTCGAAGAGGCATTTAACGCCTTCAATTCGGGAGACGCATACATCCGAGCTGGTCAAGGCGGGCTTTCCCGAGCGACGGACCAGTATACCAAAGATATACGGGTAAGAAAATTTGATAAGCATGTGTAGCAGTAGCCCCTAAGACTTGAAACGGTTGGAACAACTGTTTTAAGGTTCAATTTATGCATAGGTCCTTGTAGATAAGAATGAGCAATTGTCTCAGGAGCTGGAGGAATGCAAGGCGCAACTGATGGCCGCAGTTGCCAAGTTAGAGGAACCCCAAAACCCCTCATCTGGTAACAATTGTCACAATTGTACGAAGATGCACCAGTTAGTAAATGGCTGATATGACCAGTCTAATATAAAATTCTGCAGACAATCCCGGGGTGAATCCGGAGGGCGTAAGAGAGGATGCATCGCATCCCAAAAGGCAGCTGGAGGCTGGCGAGCGCATTCTTACGCGAGTTAGGCAGGAGAAGAACGATCTTCAAGATGCCAAAGTCCAGCTGGACGTGGAGTTAAAAGATCTCCGCGCTCAGCTGGCGGACTCTGTGAAGGAGAAGAAAAGGCTTCGACGCGGCATTTACGATAAGTGCCTAGATGAACTGTAGTACAGTTTGGCGAGGAAGTATATTGAAAGAATTTTGCTTGCAGGAATGTTAACGGGTCGCCCTGAGGAGGAGATGCCCTCATCTGCAAGTGATTTACTGCAAGACCTTTGGCAACTGCACGAGCGAGCTCGGCAAGTGATGCAGGGTGTTGCTCAGGCTTCGTGGCCATCAAGCTTGCTGCCGAATGGCATGTGGGAGCTTGTGAATATGCTTCAAGGAGAACGGCGGCGCTTCCGACTGTGGAAGGTGCCCACTTACCGGCAAGGTGCAAGAGAAGCCTGGGCTATGGTGAAGACGCGCTACACCAAGCTGGACCCGAACCATATGGCTGAAGTAGGACCGGCGGGGCCCGATGGGCAAGAAATTCCCGTGAGTCTTGTATATGACCAGGTAGCGTTAGCCGCTAAGTATTCTCAACAGGATTGTAAGCTAGATAGCCTGTTGGTCGGTATAGAGGAGGAATATAGTCACCCAAGTGATCGTAATTTAATGGACATGATTAGCCCCTAGCCGGATTAAAATCATTTGTCATGGCAGACCTTTTTGCTTCAGCCCCCGGATCCTACAGTCCGGGGTGTGTCCGAATACCCACTCAGTTATACAAAACTAGGGTATGCGTGGAAACAAGGCATAGGGGTCATAAGTGCTTGAACAGACAAGTACCCAACTAGTTATGTTATATTACATGGATAGTAAGAAACATCTTCTAGGGAGAATAGTTCCGTTAGGGGTTCCTTTCCCTGGGTACGCATGCGACGATGCACATGTCCGGACTGCGAACGATGGCGCAGGATACAAGACTTTTGGGGATTGATGTTATAATAAACGAACTCATCTTCGTTCACCGACCGAATATTCTCTTAAGGAAACTAGCTTTCGGCTTCACCCAGTCTGAGGTACACATCCGACTGAACCGGCAGTAACAATCGCAGAGGTGCTCCCCTTATGCCCTAGCCGAATTAACGGGAACATAGGGCATAAACACAAGAGCCAGGAAACCCAGCTTGGCCACATCTGAAGTCATATCGATTCATTTAATGGTAAAGAAAAGGCACATATGGAAACAGAATGCATATGTGATGGGCAGAAAGCCGTGTGAGTAATTATTTTTAGCTTCCGTATAGGAAGCCCACAGGTATTGCTTACACACCTAGTGCGGCCAGAGTGATCCAGGACTGCGCACTGTATTGAATACTTTGTGTGAAGAGAAAAAGGTCGAGAAAGGAAAAAGAGATGGAGCATAATTAAGAAGGAGGTGTTAGGAGACGAACATTGAGTTCGGCGTTAGGCGTAGAATCTCCGGAGTCTGGCCGCGTTCCATGGGTTCGGCTCGAGTCTGTTATCCGATGCATTACGTGGCGATGCGCTCCTCTGGTGAGAACTTTGTCAATGACGGCGACCCTCCCACTTGGGTTTGAGCTTGTCCTTCTTCTTCTCCGCATGCTGCGTAGAACAAGCTCGCCAATATTGTAAGTTTTGGCCCGCACTTCTCTGCTTTGATATCGTCGAGCCTGCTGCTGATAGAATGCGGAGCGGGCTTTTGTGACGTCCGCTCCTCCACCAGGGTGTCCAAGTTATCCTGCCGATCTAACTCGGCTTCCTTCTCTTCATACATGCGTACGCGTGGTGAATCATGTATTATGTCGCAGGGTAATACCGCTTCCGCGCCGTACACCACAAAAAATGGTGTATATCCGGTGGTGCGATTCGGCGTGGTCCGCAGCCCCCGTGCAGTACGGAGTCGAGCTCCTCGACCCAGTGCGTATCCGACTCTGTCAAGGATCGCACTAGTCTGGGTTTGATGCCGCTCATGATGAGACCATTTCCCGCTCTACCAGGCCGTTTGTTTGGGGATGGTAGACGGAAGCGTAATCGAGCTTAATGCCCATTTTGGCGCACCAAGTTTTCACTTCCTCGGCTGTGAAATTTGAGCCATTATCAGTGATGATGCTGTGGGGAACACCGTGTCGATTATGCGACCCGGATATGAAGTCTATTACTGGTCCGGATTCGCCGTTTGACTGGTTTGGCTTCTATCCATTTGGTGAATTTGTCCACCATGACCAATAAGTATTTTTTCTTATGGCTTCCCCCTTTAAGAGGTCCGACCATATCCGGCCCCCAGACCGCAAAGGGCCAAGTTATGGGGATTGTTTGGAGAGCGGTAGGGGGCATATGGCTCTGATTGTTAAAGAGCTGGCAACCAACGTAATGTTGGACAAGGTCCTGTGCGTCTGCTCGGGCCGTCAGCCAGTAGAAACCTGTACGGAAGGCCTTGCTGATTAATGCTCGAGCCGCAAAGTGGTGCCCGCCTAGTCCGGCATGGATTTCAGCCAAGAGTTGCCGCCCTTCCTCTTCGGAGATGCATCTTTGGAGTACTCCGGTAGCGCTTCTCTTGTAGAGTTCCCCTTCATAGACTTTGTAAGCTTTAGAGCGCCGGACGATGCAGCGTGCTTCATTTTGGTCTTCGGGGAGCCCCTGCCTATTTAGGTAGGCCAAGAAAGGCTCGGTCCACGGGGCGATTACAGCCATGATTTCGTGGGCCGAGGACGTTATTTCGGTGGTAGAACCTCCGACTATGTCTGATAGTTCGGAATCTGGGGGTGTATTCGGATCCATGCTAGTATTGCCGGACTCCCCTTCCCATATTACAGATGGCTTGAAAAGCCGTTCCAAGAATATATTAGATGGGACAGGGTCGCGTTTAGCGCCGATGCGAGCAAGGACATCCGCCGCTTGATTGTTTTCTCGAGCCACATGGTGGAATTCGAGCCCCTCGAACCGAGCTGACATTTTGAGGATGGCATTACGGTAGGCCGCCATTTTCGGGTCCTTGGCATCAAAATCTCCATTTATTTGTGATATTGCGAGGTTTGAATCCCCGCGCACTTCTAGGCGTTGAATGCCCATAGAGACTGCCACCCGAAGACCGTGCAACATAGCCTTGTATTCGGCTGCATTGTTGGAGTCTGTGTATAATATTTGGAGGACGTACTGGACCGTGTCTCCTGTGGGAGACGTCAGGACTACACCTGCTCCCAATCCGGCCAGCATTTTAGAGCCGTAGAAGTGCATGATCCAGTTTGAGTATGCGCCGTACTCTTTAGGGAGTTCGGCTTCTGTCCATTTGGCGACGAAGTCAGCCAACAATTCCGACTTGATGGCCGCCGAGGTTTGTTTGTTATGTCGAACGGAAGGAGCTCAATGGCCCATTTGACAATCCGGCCAGTAGCATCGTGGTTATTTATTATGTGATTGAGTGGTACTTCGGAGGCCACCATAATCGAACACTCTTGAAAGTAGTGTCGTAGCTTCTGGGATGCCATGAAAACCGTGTATGCTATTTTTTGATAGTGTGGGTATCTGGATTTGCATGGGGTTAGAACCGTGGATACGTAGTAAACCGGCTTCTGGAGCGGGAATTTGTATCCGTTAGCCTCTCGTTCAACGACGAGCACTGCGCTTACAACTTGATGCGTTGCAGCTATGTACAGCAGCATAGGTTCGTCAATATTCGGCGCTGTTAGTACTAGATTACTGGCCAATAAGGTCTTTATTTCATCCAGTCCGGCCGTGGCTGCATCTGTCCACACGTAGTGTTCGGTGCACCGAAGAAGGCGGTAAAGAGGTAATGCCTTTTCTCCTAACCTGGAGATAAAGCGGCTTAGAGCAGCCATGCATCCGGCTAGTTTTTGGATGTGCTTGAGGTCTGTTGGTATAGCCAACTGTCACAGAGCTCGGATCTTTGCCGGATTCGCTTCAATTCCTCCGTTGGAAACGATGAAGCCGAGCAGTTTCCCCGAGGGGACGCCAAAAACGCATTTTTCCGGGTTCAGCTTGATGTCGTATGTCCGGAGACTGTCGAATGTAAGTCTCAAGTCGTCTATTAGGGTTTCGACGTGTCTTGTTTTTATGACCATGTCATCCACGTATGCCTCCACTGTTTTGTCGATTTGCTTTTCCAGGCATGTTTGAATCATGCGTTGGTAGGTTGCACCGGCATTCTTGAGCCCGAAAAGCATAGTGTTGAAGTAGAAAGGGCCATATGGCGTTATGAAAGCGGTTGCAGCTTGGTCAGACTCTGCCATCTTTATTTGATGTTATCCAGAGTCTGGGTCGAGGAAACACAGTGAGTCGTGTCCTGCTGTGGCATCAATGATTTGATCGATGCGAGGGAGGGGAAAGGGATCCTTGGGGCAAGCCTTGTTGAGGTCTTTAAAGTCGACACATAGGCGCCAGGGTTTGTCCTTCTTTGGTACCATTACCAGGTTTGCCAGCCAATACGGATGCTTGATATCTCTGATGAATCCGGCCTTGTGTAGTTTGGCTAGCTCTTCCCCCATGGCCTGCCGTTTGGGCTCTGAAAACCGTCTTAGAGTCTGCTTGACCAGTGTGTATCCTTTTAGTATATTGAGGCTGTGTTCGGCCAATCTGCATGGGATGCGTGGCATGTCCGATGGGTGCCAGGCGAAGATGTCCCAATTCCCGCGTAAGAAGTCTCGTAGTGCGGCGTCCATCGCAGGCTCAGCTGTGTCCTGACGAAGCTGTCTTCGTGGGGTCCGTTGGATGGACTTGGAATTTGACTATCTCTTCTGCGGGTTTAAACGAGGTGGACTCGGGTCGCTTGTCGAGTATCACGTCGTCCCTGTCCACGGTGGCCCGTAGTGTTGTTAATTGTTCAGCTGCTAGGGCCTCAGATAACGCCTCCAGGGCTAGTGCTGCGGTTTTGTTTTCGCGCGAAGTGCGACGTCCGGATCACTGGCAAGAGTGATGATTCCATTGGGCCCGGGCATTTTAAGCTTCATGTACCCGTAATGGGGTATAGCTTGAAAGCTTGCAAACGCGTCCCCCCTAAAGGGGTGTGGTATCCGCTGCTAAAAGGGGCCACTTGGAATGTGATTTCTTCGGACCTATAATTTTCCGGGGTGCCGAATACTATGTCGAGTGTGATTTTTCCTGCACACCGCGCTTCCCGACTAGGGATAATTCCCTTGAAGGTTGTGCCGCTTTGTTCAATGCGGCCCTTGTCAATTTCCATCTTGCTGGGTGTCTCTTCATAGATCAAGTTTAATCCGCTTCTGCCATCCATGAGCACTTTAGTGAGCCGAAAGCCGTCCACGATTGGGCTAAGAACCAGAGCGACTGGTGCCTGGACAGTCCGGGATCGAGGTTCGTCACTGGCATTAAAAGTTATAGCAGCGTCATTCCAAGGGTTTATTTTGGCCATATGGCAAATTTCCCTGGAGCTTCGATGAGCTCGCTTGCGCCTATTGTCTCAGGCAAAAGTCTCGAAGACTGTTAGTATCGTATTGTGCTCGTTGGCGGGATGTTGTTCTGTAAGAAGATCCTCGCCACTTTTTGCAACCTGCCAGAGTATCCAACATGCCCTAAGGCTATGAGTTGGTGCTGTGTCCGGAGTGCCGTGGAGTTTACATGGCCCATTGAGCCATTTTCCAATACGGTTCCCATACAGGTGGGCTTTGTTTTCTTGGGGATTGGATCGGCCGACTTACGAGAGTTCTCCCGTTTAGTTCGGACAAAGGTTTTGGTGAAAGCCGGACTGTCCCAAAATTCAGCTTGAGTTTTCCAGACGCTTTCCATCGCCAAGATTGCACGTACTATGATTGCTAAGTCCGCAAAGCGTACTATGTCACGGCGACTTATAGCATTAAGGATTCCTTTGTCCGTGCAGTTTTTGCAAAAGAGCGAGACTACGTCCTCCTCGTGGCAGTCCCCGACTTTGTTTAGCACAAGGAGGAATCTGGCCCAGTAATGATGTACTGTCTCCTGGGGCTCTTGCCTGATATGGGAGAGGCGATTTAAGTCTGCCTGGGTGGTTATAGCTGAATCCGGATTCTGATCCGATCTAGCTCCCCGGGGCATGGAAGCTTCCGAGTTCAACAGCTCGGGATTCAGGACGCTGCCCAATTTTTTGGCCCGTGCGTCTTCTAAGTCCGGGACCCGGTCATATCATCCTCAGGCGGGTGTCCGGCTCTTTGGAGCTTCGGCGATCCGGACATAATTCATCCTCAAAATAGAGGGATACTCCTTGTGTGGTTCCTCACGATACCGCTTATCTCATGGGTGGCATGATTTAATGTCCCTTTGGTCGGGTTTAAGCCCGATCCGGTCATATTCCGTTGCGACTCCCAAAGTGGCGATGTGATCCAAGAGCTCATTAAGAGAAGAGAGCTCTATCGGATCCATCTGTTCGGCGAGTTCCGAATTGATGTAAAGTTTATGCGTGATGACCCGAGAGGCCATCGTCGGCGCGATAGCCAATGGGGCGGCCATGACGAAGCCGCCTAGTTGGAGGGTTTGGCCTACAGCCAGAGCTCCCCCCGCGGTAATGTTGTCCCCGACAACGAGACGAGCCATCGAGCCTTGCAGCAACGACACAGAGGAACTCTCAATGAAAGCACCAATGTCGGTGTCAAAACCGGCGGATCTCGGGTAGGGGGTCCCGATATGTGCGTCTTAGGTTGATGGTAACAGGAAGCAAGGGACACAGATGTTTATCTAGGTTCGGGCCCTCTCGATGGAGGTAAAACCCTACTTCCTGCTTGACTACTATTGAAGACATGGGTAGTACAAGAGTAGATCTACCACGAGATCGTAGAGGCTAAACCCTAGAAGCTAGCCTATGATGGTATGATTGTAACTGTGATCGGCCTTCTAAGGACCAACCTCTCCGGTTTATATAGGCACCGGAGAGGGCAAGGATTTACATGCAGTCGGTTACAAGGAAGGAAATATAATATCCGGATCGCCAAGCTTGCCTTCCACGCCAAGGAAAGTCCTATCCGGACACGGGTCGAAGTCTTGAGTCTTGTGTCTTCATTCTTCAATAGTCCGGACGTTGTATACAGTCCGGCAGTCCGGATACCCCCTAATCCAGGACTCCCTTAGCGTGCACTGCTTAGCAAAACATCCTTGTACTGCATTGAGCAGGGTTCTGTACTGCATGTGCATGCATTCCGTACTACACATGTTTGCGCTACATTTTTGTGCACTGCATGGATAGCATTTTTCTTTATTCTTTTTCCCTCATATGTATCATTTTTTCTAGTGTACGGGTGTGCATTTCTTTGTTGCCTCTATGTGCACTGCATTCGTCATGGTCCAGTGCTGCAGGTGTACACATTTTTGCACTGCGTGCATGCTTCTTTGTGCTAAAGTTGTGACTAGTTATGCCAACGCTGCGGACTGCGTGGCTTACATTTAAGTACTGCATTAGGTGCACTAATTCTGCTTTTGTGCACTGCGCGAGAGTGCTTCTCTTGTGCTTCATTTTGAGCATGTACTGCACTCCATACACACATATAGTGAACTTTCTGGTAAGACTTTGGAGAACTGCTGATATGTCTCCAGCGTATCTATAATTTTTGATTGCTCCATGCTATATTATCTATTGTTTTGGACTATATTGGGCTTTATTTTCCACTTTTATATTACTTTTGGGACTAACCTATTAACCGGAGGCCCAGCCCAGAATTGCTCTTTTTTGCCTATTTCAGTGTTTCGAAGAAACGGAATATCAAACGGAGTCCAAACGGAATGAAATCTTCGGGAACGTGATTTTCTCATCGGATAAGACCCAGGAGACTTGGACCCTCCGTCAACAAAGCCACGAGGCGGTCACGAGGGTGGAGGGCGCGCCCCCCTAGGGCGCGCCCCCTGCCTCGTGGGCCCCTCGAGGCTCCACAAACGTACTTCTTCCTCCGATATATAACTACGCACTTCAACAGATCGATACGGAGCCAAAACCTAATTCCACCGCCGCAACTTTCTCAGATCCACGAGATCCCATCTTGGGGCCAGTTAGGAGCTCCGCCGGAAGGGGATTCCACCACGGAGGGCTTCTACATCAACATCATAGCCTCTCCGATGAAGTGTGAGTAGTTTACCTCAGGCCTTCTGGTCCATAGTTAGTAGCTAGATGGCTTCTTCTCTCTTTTTGGATCTCAATACAATGTTCTCCCCCTCAATCGTGGAGATCTATTTGATGTAATCTTCTTTTTGCGGTGTGTTTGTTGAGACCGATGAATTGTGGGTTTATGATCAACATTATCTATGAGCAATATTTGAATCTTTCCTGAATTCTTTTATGTATGATTGAGTTATCTTTGCAAGTCTCTTCGAATTATCCGTTTGGTTTGGCCAACTAGATTGGTAGTTCTTGCAATGGGAGAAGTGCTTAGCTTTGGGTTCAATCTTGCGGTGTCCTTACCCAGTGACTGAAAGGGTTGCAAGGCACGTATTGTATTGTTGCCAATCATGATAACAAGATGGGGTATTTATCATATTGCATGAATTTATTCCTCTACATCATGTCATTTTGCCTTAGGCGTTACTCTGTTTTCATTAACTTAATACTCTAGATGTATGCTGGACATCGGTCGATGAGTGGAGTAATAGTAGTAGATGCAGGCAGGAGTCGGTCTACTTGTCTCAGACGTGATGCCTATATACATGATCATACCTAGATACTCTCATAACTATGCTCAATTCTATCAATTGCTCAACAGTAATTCGTCCACCCACCGTAAAATACCTATGCTCTTGAGAGAAGCCCCTAGTGAAATCTATGGCCCCCGGGTCTATTTTCCATCATATTAATCTTCCTACGCTTTGTTATTGCTTTGCTCTTTACTTTGCCTTTTTATTTTTACTTTGCATCTTTATACAAAAAATACCAAAAATATTATCTATCATCTATATCAGATCTCACTCTCGTAAGTGACCGTGAAGGGATTGACAACCCTATTCGTGTTGGTCGCGAGGAGCTATTTGTTTTGTGTAGGTACGAGGGACTTGTGAGTGGCCTCCTACTGGATTGATACCTTGGTTCTCAAAAACCGAGGGAAATACTTACGCTACTCTGCTGCATCATCCTCTCGTCTTCGGGGAAAACCAACGCAAGCTCAAGACGTAGCAAGAAGGATTTCTGGCGCTGTTGCAGGGGAGTCTACGAAAAAGTCAAAATACCAAGTACCCATCACAATCCCTTATCTCTCGCATTACATTATTTGCCATTTGCCTCTCGTTTTCCTCTCCCCCACTTCACCCTTGCCGTTTTATTCGCCTTCTCTTTGCCAATCTCCTCCTCTCTTTTTCGCTTGCCTTTTTCATGTTTGCTTGTGTGTTGGATTACTTGTTGCCATGGCCGAATCAAAAAGAACTAGGGGTCCTTTCCAGGGTTCTAGTACCTTGGATAACCCTTCTATCCTCTCTAAGCTCATAAATAATGATGCTACAGAGAGACCCACCGGGTTACCAATGAGATCTTAAATAATTTTGATGAATATGACTCTGGAATTTTTCGTTATTTACTTGATGAGTCTTTAAAGGATCTTGGGATAGGTTGCTGAGACTTCGGGCCAGCTAAGTACCACAATATCAAATTGAGGTTTACCTAAAAAGTTTCTATATTGGAGTGCCCGCTTCTTTCAAACAAGTTCTAGACTCTATTTTTGATGAAGGTTTTCTTGAAGGGGATGCTATAGATACCTATGAAAGAATGAAAACTATATTGGGCACCCCGTGAATGATAAGGTTGAATCAACTACTCTCTTGTGCTTTTATCAAAATGAAATTACTAAAGAGATGAAGTCTAGTTTAGAGGCAAACTTCCGTAACATGCTTAATCTTTCTTCTTCCATTAAAGGCCACATGCTTACCTTAAATAGAAGAATGAATGCCATAGAAAGGAGATCCTCGTCTCCAAGTGCCAAAGATGGCAATACCTAGATCTATCCTTGCTTTTATGCCTAGCTAGGGGCGTTAAACGATAGCGCTTGTTGGGAGGCAACCCAATTTTACTTTTTGTTTTTTGTTTTTGTTTTTGTTTAGGAATAAATAATCCATCTACCTTCTGTTTAGATGTGGTTTTGTGTTTTAATTAGTGTTTGTGCCAAGTTAAACCTATAGGATCTTCTTGGATAATAGTTATTTGATCTTGCTGTAATTTCCCGAAACTTTTGGTTCACGAAAATAATTGTTAAAGATCACAAGAACGTGATAAAATAGTGATTCCAATTGCTGCTGATCAATAAACAAATTTCCTAGGTCGTCCTATTTTGGCTGAATTTTTGGAGTTCCAGAAGTTTGCGTTAGTTATAGATAACTACAGACTGTTCTGTTTTTGACAGATTCTGTTTTTCGTGTGTTGTTTGCTTATTTTGATGAATCTATGGCTAGTAAAATAGTTTATGATCCATAGATAAGTTGGAATACAGTAGGTTTAACACCAATATAAATAAAGAATGAGTTCATTACAGTATCTTGAAGTGGTCTTTTGTTTTCTTTCGCTAACGGAGCTCACGAGATTTCTGTTGAGTTTTGTGTTGTGAGGTTTTCAAGTTTTGGGTGAATTTTTTTGATGGATTATGGAACAAGGAGTGGCAAGAGCCTAAGCTTGGGGATGCCCATGGCACCCCCAAGATAATCCAAGGACACCAAAAACTCAAAACTTGGGGATGCCCCGGAAGGCATCCCCTCTTTCGTCCACTTCCATCGGTAACTTTACTTGGAGGTATATTTTTATTCACCACATGATATGTGTTTTACTTGGAGCGTCTTGTATTATTTGCGTCTTTGCTTGTTAGTCTACCACAATCATCCTTGTTGTACACACCTTTTTGAGAGAGCCATACATGAATTGGAATTTCTTAGAATACTCTATGTCCTTCACTTATATCTTTTGAGCTTGATAATTTTGCTCTATGTGCTTCACTTATATCTTTTGAGCTTGATAGTTCTGCTCGAGTACTTCACTTATATCTTTTAGAGCACGGTGGTGGATTTGTTTTAAAGAAACTATTGATCTCTCATGCTTCACTTAGATTATTTTGAGAGTCTTAAATAGCATGGTATTTTTCTTAATAATAATATGCTTGGTATTCAAGATTTGTAAAATTTTCTTTTGAGTGCGTTGAATACTAAGAAAAGTTTGATGCTTGATAATTGTTTTGAGATATGGAGGTAGTAATATTAGAATCATGCTAGTTGAGTAGTTGTGAATTTGAGGAATACTTGTGTTAAAATTTGTGATTCCCGTAGCATGCATGTATGGTGAACCGTTATGTGATGAAGTCTGAGCATGATTTATTTATTGATTGTCTTCCTTACGAGTGGCGGTTGGAGATGAGCGATGGTCTTTTCCTACCAATCTATCCCCCTAGGAGCATGCGCGTAATACTTTGCTTTGATAACTTGTAGATTTTTGCTATAAGTATATGAGTTCTTTATGACTAATGTTGAGTCCATGGATTATACGCACTTTTCTCACCCTTCCACCATTGCTAGCCTTTCTAATTCCACGCAGTTTTCGCCGGTATCATACACCCACCATAAAACCTTCATCAAAACAGCCACCATACCTACCTATCATGGCGTTTCCATAGTCATTCCGAGATATATTGCCATGCAACTTTCCACCGTTCCGTTTATTATGACATGCTCCATCATTCTCATATTGCTTAGCATGATCATGTAGTTGACATAGTATTTGTGGCAAAGCCACCGTTCATAATTCTTTCATACATGTCACTCATGAATCATTGCATATCCCAGTACACCGTCGGAGGCACATATATAGAGTCATATTTTGTTCTAAGTATCGAGTTGTAATTGTTGAGTTGTAATAAAAATAAAAGTGTGATGATCATCGTTTTTAGAGCATTGTCCCAAGTGAGGAAAGGATGATGGAGACTATGATTCCCCCTATAAGTCGGGATGAGACTCCGGACGAAAAAAAAGAGGCCATAAAAAAAGGCCCAATAAAAAAATGAGAGAAAAAGAGAGAATGGACAATGTTACTATCCTTTTACCACACTTGTGCTTCAAAGTAGCACCATGATCTTCATAATAGAGAGTCTCTCTTTTCGACACTTTCATATACTAGTGGGAATTTTTCATTATAGAACTTGGCTTGTATATTCCAATGATGGGCTTCCTCAAAATTGCCCTAGGTCTTCGTGAGCAACCGAGTTGGATGCACACCCACTTAGTTTCATTTGTTGAGCTTTCACAAGGTTATAGCTCTAGTGCATCCATTTCATGGCAATCCCTACTCACTCACATTGATATCTATTGATGGGCATCTCCATAGCCCATTGATATGCCTAGTTGATGTGAGACTATCTCACCTTTTTTGTCTTCTCGACAACCACCATTCTATTCCACATATAGTGTTATATCCATGGCTCACGCTCATGTATTGCGTGAAGGTTGAAAAAGTTTTGAAAATGTCAAAAGTATGAAACAATTGCTTGGCTTGTCATCGGGGTTGTGCATGATTTAAATATTTTGTGTGGGAAGATAGAGCATAGCCAGACTATATGATTTTGTAGGGATGAACTTTCTTTGGCCATGTTATTTTGAGAAGACATAATTGCTTAGTTAGTATGCTTGAAGTATTATTATTTTTATGTCAATATGAACTTTTGGCTTGAATCTTTCGGATCTAAGTATTCATACCACAATTAAGAAGAGTTACATTGAAATTATGCCAAGTAGCACTCCACATCAAAAATTCTCTTTTTATCATTTACCTACTCGAGGACGGCAGGAATTAAGCTTGGGATGCCCGATACGTCTCCAACGTATCTATAATTTTTGATTGCTCCATGCTATATTATCTATTGTTTTGGACTATATTGGGCTTTATTTTCCACTTTTATATTACTTTTGGGACTAATCTATTAACCGGAGGCCCAGCCCAGAATTACTGTGTTTTTGCCTATTTCAGTGTTTAGAAGAAACGGAATATCAAATGGAGTCCAAACGGAATGAAATCTTCGGGAACGTGATTTTCTCATCGGATAAGACCCAGGAGACTTGGACCCTCCGTCAAGAAAGCCACGAGGCGGTCACGAGGGTGGAGGGCGCCCCCACCTAGGGCGCGCCCCCCTGCCTCGTGGGCACCTCGAGGCTCCACCAACGTACTTCTTCCTCCTATATATACCTATGTACCCCCAACAGATCAGATACGGAGCCAAAAACCTAATTCCACCGCCGCAACTTTCTGTATCCACGAGATCCCATCTTGGGGCCAGTTCCGGAGCTCCGCCGGAAGAGGATTCCACCACGGAGGGCTTCTACATCAACATCATAGCCTCTCCGATGAAGTGTGAGTAGTTTACCTCAGACCTTCGGGTCCATAGTTAGTAGCTAGATGGCTTCTTCTCTCTTTTTGGATCTCAATACAATGTTCCCCCCCTCTCTCGTGGAGATCTATTCGATGTAATCTTATTTTTGCGGTGTGTTTGTTGAGACCGATGAATTGTGGGTTTATGATCAAGATTATCTATGAGCTTCATTTGAATCTTTCATGAATTCTTTTATGTATGATTGAGTTATCTTTGCAAGTCTCTTCGAATTATCCGTTTGGTTTGGCCAACTAGATTGGTAGTTCTTGCAATGGGAGAAGTGCTTAGCTTTGGGTTCAATCTTGCGGTGTCCTTACCCAGTGAAAGAAAGGGTTGCAAGGCACGTATTGTATTGTTGCCATCGAGGATAACAAGATGGGGTATTTATCATATTGCATGAATTTATTCCTCTACATTGTAGCGACCCGACTCGGTAAGAGTCGAAGTCTCTGTGCTTACCGTGCTAGTCCCTGGATCGACTTGCTAGCACACACAGTACTTGATGAAATAATATAAATAACACACATCTCTTTATTACATCGATAATCCAGGAGTAATACATTTATTACAAAATAGGGCATAGAGCCAATAAACAAATACTGCGGAAGCAAAGTAGTAAGTGAGTCCAACTCCATGAGCAAGGTTGAGTGTAGAACATCGACCTATCGCACCTTAATCCTCGTCGGATATATCTGCAACGTGATAAGTTGCAGCCATATAGGTCAGTACATTGAATGTACTGGCAAGTCACATCATAAGTGTAAGGAACCTATTTGTACATGCAATTTGGCTGGTGGAAAGCTCTAAGTTTAGTTTTTGCATAAAGCTAGTTTTTCCCTATTAGAAAAGATGTTATTCTACTACTACACATTTGCATAGGATGAGTTGGCAAACCCAACTCCATCCGTTATCAAGTTTCATTTAAATCCCAACTGTTTAATTAAAGGTGAGGAGATCTCCTAGCATTTTCACTACTAGATGCTCAAGATGTCCATAACCGAGGACACGGCTAATCGATTAGGTTGACACTCTGCAGAGGTTGCGCACTTTTCCCCACAAGACTCGACCACCTCCATGATCGGAAGATCGAGACATAGTCTTTCAAAAATGTTCCCCCTTAACCCACGGATAGGCCGGTACACCTACATCATTCTACATCTGCTAGCCCATCCTGGAAGGGGTCACACTAACTACTCAACTAAGCCAGAGCCCATATTGGCTTGTGGCTGCACACGTAAGCTTCTAGACATGAGAATATGATTGATCTCTTTGAGGCTGAGCGGACGGTCCACTAGTGGTGCACCACCATGGATTTCCCATGCATGCCCTACTGTACTTCGCCACCATTCCAACAAGTTTCCGCCCAGGTAGTTCATTAATTATCTTAGGTCCTATTTACTACATTGTCACTCATACTTTACAATGATCACTCCCCAATCCACGTCTACTTAGCGAAGCAACATAATGTAAAACGATGGTGACAATGTGGTAAGGTTCAGACCTACCTCAGTGAACTACTTGGTGTAAGCATAGTCATACGACATTAATTCCTACCGTGCAGTCCTACCGCAAAGAACTAAGTGCATAATAAAAACATAGGTAATGAAACATGATCAAGATGCAACTTGCCTTGGTACTGCTGGTTGAATTCTAAAGACTGATAATATTCTGCTTCGCACTCCGGGCAATCTACCACAAAGAAGATAAACAAACATAAGCAAACATTCTAGAGAACGGAAAGAACATGCAAAGCAAAAGTCTCGGAAAAACCAAATGAACAAACATCACACTTAACTAGCATGAAAATTTTCTAGGTGCAAAACAACATAGGAACATGGTTCAAGAAGTGATGTGAACTATAGTCCATACTACGCATACTAGTAAAATATTAATAGGCAGATTCTAGTGTGTGAAAATTATTGTGACAAAGTTCCAGGTGATAGGGTTTGGCTACGGTGACAGAATGCAAAAAGAATCAACTTAATCGGAGCTACGGTTTGAGAGATATGGCCATTTGAAGTTTGAATTCAAATCTGAATAAATTCAAATTTGAATCTGACAAAAGTTTTTAAAAGGATACCACTGGATAGATCTAAACAATACGGAGAATTTGCCGCTGGTTTCATCGAGTTTGGATCTACGGTTAAAAAGTTATGGCTAATCAAAGCTCAGGGACTAATCTGTGATAAAAGGGACTAAACAGTGAAGAAAACTATCGCAACCAAGTCCCTGGCCACGTGGCGGCTCGTGGCTGGCCGAGCAGCGTCCGCTGCGGAGGTTATACGGCGAACGGCCGCTAAATAAGAAAAAGAACGGCGGCGGCTAACTTAAACAAAACCGGTCGGTTTTTAAATAAAAAAAACCCGCGGTTAACCACGTACCGGTTCAACTAAAAAAACAACCTAATCTAATCTAAGCCGTGGATCTTCAATCTAACGAACGAGGGTGGGGCGGTGGCTCACAGTGGGCTGGAGGTGGTGGCCGGCGACGATGAAGACGGCGGCGCGACGTCGGTGACGGAGGGGGCGGCGGCTACGGCGGTCCTCAGCGTCGGGGAAGAAGACGGGGAGGTGCGGCACGTCGAGGGCGTCGCGAAGGTGGTGACGGCGTGCGTCCGTGGCGTTCGGACAGGGCGGGGCGAGGACGGCGGCCTTCGGTGCTCCGGGGCTCCTGCGTCGACGGTGCGGTGGCTTCGACGGGACCTAGGGGCAAAAATCGTGTCAAAAGGATGCGCCTCGGCGGGCTAAGAAAATTCTGAAAAGGGATGGTCGGAGTGGTCTACGGGCGACGAAATGCTCCGGCGAGTTGCGCGGCTCCGGCGAGATGCGAACGACGACAGCGAGCAGTAGGGGCAGCGTGGGAAGAAGCGGGACGTCGAGGATGGAAGAGGGGGTCCTGGACTTTATATAGGCGAGGGCAGAGGGCTCGGGTGCCGCGGATAAGCGTTATCCGTGAGGGCCTCGCCCGGCGGTTGCGGGAGCGCGGCGGCGAGCTCATCCGAGTGGGGCAAGCGGGAGGTTGGGGGAGATGAGGTGGAGCGGGGCCCACCAGTCAGTGGCGGCGGCGGTAGCGAGTGAGGGCGGGCGCGGAGCTGAGGCAAGGGAGGTTTCGGTAGCATGGGCGCTGGCCTTGGGCCAAATGGCCATTGGGCGGTTAAGGCGCTCTGGGCCGAACCCGCTCGGTCCAGTCAGTGAGTGCAGTCGCTTTTTTTTAAACCTAAGACTAAAGTGTCCCTAAACAATTCAAAAGAATTTATAAAAACACCACAAAAATATATAAAATAACTATACAATATTTAGAACCTAATGAACATTAACTTAAGCACAAAACATTTTAAAAATATTTTCCTAATGCAATTAATGCACTTTTTGCAGATAAAATAAATACCAATAAACTCCAAAACTTTAAATAATATTCAAAATAAAATTTCCCACTCTTTTATATTTTGAGGAAGTCATCTTATCCCCTCTCATTTGTTTTTCTCGAGTGGAAAAATATTATTTGAATATTTTAAAAACTCCAAAATGCAAAGAAATATGATATGCATTGAATGATTCTATTAACATCCAAATTTAATAAAAATTGGGATGTTACAAACATCATGTCATCTTGCTTAGGGCGTTACTCTATTTTCATTAACTTAATACTCTAGATGCATGCTTGATAGCGGTCGATGAGTGGAGTAATAGTAGTAGATGCAGGCAGGAGTCGGTCCGCTTGTCTCAGACGTGATGCCTATATACATGATGATACCTAGATACTCTCATCACTATGCTCAATTATGTCAATTGCTCAACAGTAATTCGTTCACCCACCGTAAAATACCTATGCTCTTGAGAGAAGCCACTAGTGAAATCTATGGCCCCCGAGTCTATTTTCATCATATTAATCTTCCTGTGCTTTATTATTTCTTTGCTCTTTACTTTTCCTTTTTATTTTTACTTTGCATCTTTATACCAAAAATACCAAAAATATTATCTATCATCTCTATCAGATCTCACTCTCGTAAGTGACCGTGAAGGGATTGATAACCCCTATTCGCGTTGGTTGCGAGGAGCTATTTGTTTTATCTAGGTACGAGGGACTTGTGCGTGGCCTCCTACTGGATTGATACCTTGGTTCTCAAAAACTTAGGGAAATACTTACGCTACTCTGCTGCATCATCCTCTCCTCTTCGGGGAAAACCAACGCAAGCTCAAGACGTAGCAACTGCACACATAAAATGGTTTGTGGATTATAATTTTTTAGAGAAATATTATTAAATGATCTACGGTTAGTTCATGGGAATTTGTGCAGTCAAAGTCTTTGTAGAACTTCCTGGTAAGACTTTTTCTTTCATAACATAAACCTTTATTGATTATCCTTCATTCTTGGTAACATAATTTTCATTAACTTCCCTTTAATATTCAATTTTGACCTTTTTGCATTCCTCTTCTATAAATGTAGGCCAACTTCTACCCTTCCTTTGCAGTTCATTTCTCCTCTAGCCGCAACTTCTCTCCTTTCTCTAGCCTCTCTTTTTTTTTCCTTTTCTAGGTTTTTGTTGCGATGGCTCCAGGCCCCTGCGCGAATCTCTCCTGCTGCGGCCATGCTTGTGGTGTGTCGACGCACTGCGATTGCTCAGCTTGCTCGCAGGCCCATAGTCCTCGTCGTGGGGGGAAGGTATTGTACCGAGCTGGGTGAGCGGATCAACTTGCATATGGCACAGTATTCACAGAAGGATTGGATATGGGTGTTGGAAATATGCCCTAGAGGCAATAATAAAAGTATTATTATTATATTTCCATGTTCATGATAATTGTCTTTTATTCATGCTATAATTGTATTATCCGGAAATCGTAATACACGTGTGAATACATAGAACACAATATGTCCCTAGTAAGCCTCTAATTGACTAGCTCGTTGGTCAACAGATAGTCATGGTTTCCTGACTACGGACATTAGATGTCGTTGACAACGGGATCAAATCATTAGGAGAATGATGTGATGGACAAGACCCAATCCTAATCATAGCACAAGATTGTGTAGTTCGTTTTGCTAGAGCTTTTCCAATGTCAAGTATCTTTTCCTTAGACCATGAGATCGTAACTCCCGGATGCCGTAGGAGTGCTTTGGGTGTACCAAAGCGTCACAACGTAATCGATGACTATAAAGGTACACTATGTATCTCCGAAAGTGTCTCATTGGGTTGACATGGATCGAGATCGATTTGTCACTCCAGACACGGAGAGGTATCACTTGGGCCCCTTTCGGTAGTGCATCATCATAATGAGCTCAAAGTGACCAAGTGTGCAGTCACGGGATCATGCATTACGGTACGAGTAAAGTGACTTGCCGGTAACAAGATTGAACGAGGTATTGGGATACCGACGATCGAATCTCGGGCAAGTAACATACCGTCTGACAAAAAGAATAGTATACGGGGTTGCTTTAATCCTCGACATCGTGGTTCATCCGATGAGATCATCGAGGAGTATGTGGGAGCCAACATGGGTATCCAGATCCCGCTGTTGGTTATTGACCGGAGAGTCGTCTCGGTCATGTCTGCATGTCTCCGAACCCGTAGGGTCTACACACTTAAGGTTCGGTGACGCTAGGGTTATTAGGAAGACTTGTATGTGATTACCGAATGTTGTTCGGAGTCCCGGATGAGATCCCGGACGTCACGAGGAGTTCCGTAATGGTCCGGAGGTGAAGATTTATATATGGGAAGTTCTCAAACGGACACTGGAAAGTTTCGGGGGCATATCGGTATTGTCTGAGGGGCCACGGAGAGGTTCGGGGTCCACCGAGGGGCCACCCCTCTCGGAGGGCCTCATGGGCCTGAGGCAGGGAACCAGCCTGGAGGGCTGGGCGCCCCCCTTGGGACCATGCGCCTAGGGTTGGGGGAACCCTAGTGGGGCGCCCCCTTTGGCAGGGGCAAGCCCCCTCCTGCCGCCGCCCCCTCTAGATCTCATCTAGAGGGGCCCCTGCCTTCCCCTATAAATAGAGGGGTGAGGGAGGGCTGCAACACACATCCAAGGCGTAGCCCCTCCCTCCCAACACCTCTCCTCCTCCGCTGAGTGCTTGGCGAAGCCACAGCCGAGATCTTGCCTCTCCACCATCATCACGCCGTCGTGCTGCTGCTGGAGCCTTCTTCCTCAACCTCTCCTTCCCTCTTGCTGGATCAAGAAGGAGGAGACGTCGTCCGTTCCGTACGTGTGTTGAACGCGGAGGTGCTGTCCGTTTAGCACTTGGTCATCGGTGACTTGAATCACGGCGAGTACGAATACATCATCACCGTTCCCTTGAACGCTTCCGCACGCGATCTAAAAGTGGTATGTAGATGCAATCTCTCTCCCATGACTCGTTTCTTAGATGAACTCATAGATGGATCTTGGTGAAACCGTAGGAAAATTTTAATTTTCTGCAACGTTCCCCAACAGTGGCATCATGAGCTAGGTCTATGCGTAGTTCTCTATTGCACGAGTAGAACACAATTTTGTTGTGGGCGTAGATCTTGTCAACTTGCTTGCCGCTACTAGTCTTTTCTTGCTTCAGCGGTATTGTGGGATGAAGCGGCCGGACCGACCTTACACGCGTGCGCTTACGTGAGACAGGTTCCACCGACTGACATGCACTAGTTGCATAAGGTGGCTAGCATGTGTCTGTCTCTCCTACTTTAGTTGGAGCGGATTAGATGAAAAGGGTCCTTATGAAGGGTAAATAGAAGTTGACAAAATCACTTTGTGGTTATTCGTAGGTAAGAAAACGTTCTTGCTAGAATCCAATTGCAGCCACGTAAAAGATGCAACAACAATTAGAGGACGTCTAACTTGTTTTTGTAGCAATTGTCATGTGATGTGATATGGCAAGAAGTTGTGATGAATGATGAATGATATATTGTGATGTATGAGATCATGTTCTTGTAATAGGAATCACGACTTGCATGTCGATGAGTATGACAACCGGCAGAAGCCATAGGAGTTGTCTTTATTTTGTATGACCTGCGTGTCATTAAAGAACGCCATGTAAATTACTTTACTTTATTGCTAAACGCGTTAGCCATAGAAGTAGAAGTAGTCGTTGGCGTGACAACTTCATGAAGATACGATGATGGAGATCATGATGATGGAGATCATGGTGTCATGAAGGTGACAAGATGATCATGGAGCCCTGAAGATGGAGATCGAAGGAGCTATATGATATTGGCCATATCATGTCACTACTTTATATAATTGCATCTGATGTTTATTATGTTTATGCATCTTGTTTACTTAGAACGACGGTAGTAAATAAGATGATCCCTTAGAATAATTTCAAGAAAGTGTTCCCCCTAAGCGTACACGGTTGCTAAAGTTAAATCGTTTCGAAGCACCACGTGATGATCGGGTGTGATAGATCCTTACGTTCACATACAACGGGTGTAAGACAGTTTTACAAATGCATAAACACTTAGGGTTAACTTGACGAGCCTAGCATGTACAGACATGGCCTCGGAACACAAGAGACCGAAAGGTCGGACATGAGTCGTATGGAAGATACGATCAACATGGAGATGTTCACCGACGATGACTAGTCCGTCTCACGTGATGATTGGAAACGGCCTAGTCGACTCGGATCATGTAACACTTAGATGACTGGAGGGATGTCAAATCTGAGTGGGAGTTCATTAAATAATTTGATTAGATGAACTTAATTATCATGAACTTAGTCTAAAAGTCTTTGAAAAATATGTCTTGTAGATCAAATGGCCAACGCTCATGTCAACATGAACTTCAATGCGTTCCTAGAGAAAACCAAGCTGAAAGATGATGGCATCAACTATTCGGACTGGGTCCGGAACCTGAGGATCATCCTCATAGCAGCCAAGAAACAATATGTCCTAGAAGCACCTCTAGGTGAAGCACCCATCCCATTGAACCAAGAGATTATGAATGCTTGGCGGTCTCGTGCTGATGATTACTCACTCGTTCAATGCGGCATGCTTTACAGCTTAGAACCGGGGCTCCAAAAGCGTTTTGAGCAACACGGAGCATATGAGATGTTCGAGGAGCTGAAAATGGTTTTCCAAGCTCATGCCCGAGTCGAGAGATATGAAGTCTCCAACAAGTTCTATAGTTGTAAGATGGAGGAAAACAGTTCTGTCAGTGAGCACATACTCAAAATGTCTGGGTTGCACAACCGCCTCTCCCAGCTGGAGATCAACCTCCCGGACGAGGCGGTCATTTACAGAATCCTTCAGTCGCTCCCACCAAGCTATAAGAGCTTTGTGATGAACTACAATATGCAGGGGATGGTGAAGACCATTCCTGAAGTATTCTCAATGTTGAAGTCAGCAGAGGTTGAAATCAAGAAAGAACATCAAGTGTTGATGGTTAATAAAACCACTAAGTTCAAAAGGGGCAAGGGTAAGAAGAACTTCAAGAAGGACGGCAAGGATGTTGCCGCGCCCGGTAAGCAAGTTGCCGGGAAGAAGTCAAAGAATGGACCCAAGCCTGAGATAGAGTGCTTTTATTGCAAAGGGAAGGGCCACTGGAAGTGGAACTGCCCCAAATACTTAGCGGACAAGAAGGCCGGCAACACTAAAGGTATATTTGATATACATGTAATTGATGTGTACCTTACCAGTACTCGTAGTAACTCCTGGGTATTTGATACCGGTGCCGTTGCTCATATTTGTAACTCACAGCAGGAGCTGTGGAATAAACGGAGACTGGCGAAGGACGAGGTGACGATGCGCGTTGGGAATGGTTCCAAGGTCGATGTGATCGCCGTCGGCATGCTACCTCTACATTTACCTACGGGATTAGTTTTAAACCTCAATAATTGTTATTTAGTGCCAAGTTTGAGCATGAACATTGTATCTGGATCTCGTTTAATGCGAGATGGCTACTCATTTAAATCCGAGAATAATGGTTGTTCTATTTATATGAGAGATATGTTTTATGGTCATGCTCCGATGGTCAATGGTTTATTCTTAATGAATCTCGAACGTAATATTACACATATTCATAGTGTGAACACCAAAAGATGTGAAGTTGATAACGATAGTCCCACATACTTGTGGCACTGCCGCCTTGGTCACATTGGTGTCAAGCGCATGAAGAAGCTCCATTCTGATGGACTTTTAGAGTCTCTCGACTATGAATCATTTGACACATGCGAACCATGCCTCATGGGCAAAATGACCAAGACTCCATTCTCCGGGACAATGGAGCGAGCAACCAACTTATTGGAAATCATACATACCGATGTGTGCGGTCCAATGAGCGTTGAGGCTCATGGAGGATATCGTTATGTTCTCACTCTCACTGATGACTTGAGTAGATATGGGTATGTCTACTTGATGAAACACAAGTCTGAGACCTTTGAAAAGTTCAAGGAATTTCAGAAAGAGGTAGAGAATCAACGTGACTGAAAAATAAAGTTCTTACGATCGGATCGTGGAGGAGAATATTTAAGTCACGAATTTGGTACACACTTAAGGAAATGTGGAATCGTTTCACAACTCACGCCGCCTGGAACACCTCAGCGTAACGGTGTGTCCGAACGTCGTAATCGCACTCTATTGGATATGGTGCGATCTATGATGTCTCTTACCGATTTACCGCTATCATTTTGGGGATACGCACTAGAGACGGCTACATTCACTTTAAATATGGCACCGTCTAAATCCGTTGAGACAACACCATATGAATTATGGTTTGGGAAGAAACCTAAGCTGTCGTTTCTAAAAGTTTGGGGATGCGATGCTTATGTCAAGAAACTTCAACCTGAAAAGCTCGAACCCAAGTCGGAAAAATGCGTCTTCATAGGATACCCTAAGGAAACCATTGGGTATACCTTCTACCTTAGATCCGAAGGCAAGATCTTTGTTGCCAAGAACGGATCCTTTCGAAAAAGAGTTTCTCTCGAAAGGAGTAAGTGGGAGGAAAGTAGAACTCGATGAAGTACTACCTCTTGAATCGGAAAGTAGTGCAGCTCGGAAAATGTTCCTGTGGTGCCTACGCCCTCTTGGAGAGGAAATTAATGATGATGATAAAGGTACTTCGGATCAAGTTGCTACTGAACTTCGTAGGTCCACAAGGACACGTTCCACACCAGAGTGGTATGGCAACCCTGTCCTAGAAATCATGTTGTTAGACAATGGTGAACCTTCGAACTATGAAGAAGCGATGGCGGGCCCAGATTCCAACAAACGGCTTGAGGCCATGCAATCCGAGATAGGATCCATGTATGAAAACAAAGTATGGACTTTGACAGACTTGCCCGATGATCGGCGAGCGATAGAAAACAAATGGATCTTTAAGAAGAAGACGGACGCGGATGGTAATGTCACCATCTATAAAGCTCGACTTGTCGCTAAGGGTTATCGGCAAGTTCAAGGGATTGACTATGATGAGACTTTCTCTCCCGTAGCGAAGCTTAAGTCCGTCCGAATCATGTTAGCAATTTCCGCATACTATGATTATGAGATATGGCAGATGGACATCAAAACAGCATTCCTTAACGGTTATCTTAAGGAAGAGTTGTATATGATGCAGCCGGAAGGTTTTGTCGATCCTAAGAATGCTAACAAAGTATGCAAGCTCCAGCGATCCATTTATGGGCTGGTGCAAGCATCTGGGAGTTGGAACATTCGCTTTGATGAGATGATCAAAGCGTTTGGGTTTATCTTGAGACTTATGGAGAAGCCTGCGTTTACAAGAAAGTGAGTGGGAGCTCTGTAGCATTTCTCATATTATATGTAGATGACATACTTTTGATGGGAAATGATGTAGAACTCTTGGACATCATTAAGGCCTACTTGAATAAAAGTTTTTCAATGAAGGACCTTGGAGAAGCTGCTTACATATTAGGCATCAAGATCTATAGGGATAGATCGAGACGCCTCATAGGTCTTTCACAAAGCACATACCTTGATAAAATTTTGAAGAAGTTCAAAATGGATCAGTCCAAGAAAGGGTTCTTGCCTGTCGCAAGGTATGAGATTGAGCTCGGCTCAATGCCCGACCACGACAAAAGATAAAGAAGAGATGAGTGTCATCCCCTATGCATCAGCCATAGGTTCTATTATGTATGCCATGCTGTGTACCAGACCTGATGGAAACCTTGCCGTAAGTTTGGTAGGAAGGTACCAAAGTAATCCCGGCAAGGAACACTGGACAACGGTCAAGAATATCCTGAAGTACTTGAAAAGGACAAAGGACATGTTTCTCGTCTATGAAGGTGACGAAGAGCTCGTCAGAAGGGTTACGCCGACGCTTAGCTTCGACACAGATCTGGATGACTCTAAGTCACAAACCGGATACGTGTATATGTTGAACGGTGGAAGCGATGGCTGGTGCCGCTGCAAGCAGAGCGTCGTGGCGGGATCTACATGTGAAGCGGAGTACATGGCAGCCTCGGAGGCAATGCATGAAGCAATTTGGGTGAAGGAGTTCATCACCGACCTAGGAGTCATACCCAATGCGTCGGGGCCGATCAAACTCTTCTGTGACAACACTGGAGCTATTGCACTTGCCAAGGAGCCCTGTGTTTCACAAGAAGACCAGGCACATCAAGCGTCGCTTCAATTCCATCCGTGAAAATGTTCAAGATGGAGACATAGAAATTTGCAAAGTGCATACGGATCTAAATGTCGCAGATCCGTTGACTAAACCTCTTCCATGGGCAAAACATGATCAACACGTAACTCTATGGGTGTTCGATTCATCACAATGTAACTATATTATTGACACTAGTGCAAGTGGGAGACTGTTGGAAATATGCCCTAGAGGCAATAATAAAAGGATTATTATTATATTTCCTTGTTCATGATAATTGTCTTTTATTCATGCTATAATTGTATTATCCAGAAATCGTAATACATGTGTGAATACATAGAACACAATACGTACCTAGTAAGCCTCTAATTGACTAGCTCGTTGGTCAACAGATAGTCATGGTTTCCTGACTATGGACATTAGATGTCGTTGACAACGGGATCACATCATTAGGAGAATGATGTGATGGACAAGACCCAATCCTAAGCATAGCACAAGATCGTGTAGTTCGTTTGCTAGAGCTTTTCCAATGTCAAGTATCTTTTCCATAGACCATGAGATCGTGTAACTCCCGGATACCGTAGGAGTGCTTTGGGTGTACCAAACGTCACAACGTAACTAGGTGACTATAAAGGTACACTACAGGTATCTCCGAAAGTGTCTGTTGGGTTGACACGGATCGAGACTGGGATTTGTCACTCCGTATTACGGAGAGGTATCATTGGGCCCACTCGGTAGTGCATCATCATAATGAGCTCAAAGTGACCAAGTGTCTGGTCACGGGATCATGCATTACGGTACGAGTAAAGTGACTTGCCGGTAACGAGATTGAACAAGGTATTGGGATACCGACGATCGAATCTCGGGCAAGTAACATACCGTCTGACAAAAGGAATAGTATACGGGGTTGCTTGAATCCTCGACATCGTGGTTCATCCGATGAGATCATCGAGGAGTATGTGGGAGCCAACATGGGTATCCAGATCCCGCTGTTGGTTATTGACCGGAGAGTCGTCTCGGTCATGTTCAGATGTCTCCCGAACCCGTAGGGTCTACACACTTAAGGTTCGGTGGCGCTTAGGGTTATTAGGAAGACTTGTATTTGATTACCGAATGTTGTTCGGAGTCCGGATGAGATCCCGGACGTCACGAGGAGTTCCGGAATGGTCCGGAGGTGAAGATTTATATATGGGAAGTTGTCATACGGACACCGCAAAGTTTGAGGGCATATCGGTATTGTACCGGGGCCACCGGAGAGGTTTCGAGGTCCACCGGAGGGGCCACCCCTCTCGGAGGGCCTCATGGGCCTGAGGGCAGGGAACCAGCCCCTGGAGGGCTGGGCGCCCCTTGGGCCCATGCGCCTAGGGTTGGGGAACCCTGGTGGGGCGCCCCTTTGGCAGGGGCAAGCCCCCTCCTGGCCGCCGCCTCTAGATCTCATCTAGAGGGGCCCCCTTGCCCTTCCCCTATAAATAGAGGGGTGAGGGAGGGCTGCAACACACATCCAAGGCGCAGCCCTCCCTCCCAACACCTCTCCTCCTCCGTTGAGTGCTTGGCGGCCACAGCCGAGTATCGCCTCTCCACCATCATCACGCCGTCGTCGCTGCTGGAGCTTTCTTCCTCAATCTCTCCTTCCCCCTTGCTGGATCAAGAAGGAGGAGACGTCGTCCGTTCCGTACGTGTGTTGAACTCGGAGGTGCTGTCCGTTCGGCACTTGGTCATCGGTGACTTGAATCACGGCGAGTACCACTCTGTCATCACCGTTCCCTTGAACGCTTCCGCACGCGATCTACAAGTGGTATGTAGATGCAATCTCTCTCCCATGACTCGTTTCTTAGATGAACTCATAGATGGATCTTGGTGAAACCGTAGGAAATTTTTTAATTTTCTGCAACGTTCCCCAACAATGGGCCACATCAATGTTTATGCGTTCTATTCCGCCCTGATTCGCCGTGGCCTTGGCTGCACAAGTCCTTTTTTCCATGTGCTTACACCAACAGATGTGGAGACTCACTACAAGATGGTATTTTTCGCTTGATCTGATTTTTTTCTTTGTGTTTTCTATTTTTTTGGATAATTCCATACTAGTCTAAACTTCTAGTTTTATAGGAATGCACTTATTTTGTTTTATTGAAGTGTACTGCACTTTGTACTTATATCTTGTTTTTATTTTTTTGCTTGTGTGCATGGAGCTCGTGTTTTTTTTGCATGGTTACAATATGTGAACCGCTTAGATACTAGATGAGAACTAATAGTTTCCACAATTTTCCCCGCTTGTACATTGTGTACTACATGCAGGTAGTCTCGATAACTTCATAGTTATAAGCGTACTTCTTGTTTGCAAGTTCCGCACTACACATTAGAGTTTGTTTAATCTGTACTGCTTTTTTGCAGAAAATTCCACAACGAGCTCTTAGGTATCTTCGGCTCAAGAAGAAGGGAATTCTCCAAGTTGTTCTTGGTAATGGACAGCTTAAACCAGCCAAGTACCGTGTAGGCGTTGACGGGCGGTTGTGTCTGCAGAAAAGGTGGAAGGAATTTGTCATTGATAGTGGCCTGATGTTTGAGCAAGTTGTTGTCCTCAACTTCTTTGAACTCGAGGATCGTACGGTTAGAATCACGTTTGACGTGATTGGTTAAGGTTATGAGGTTGATTTGTAATAAGTACTTTTGCATGTCGAACGCTTCATCTCTTTGATGTGTCTTGTAATAAGCACTTTTGTGATCTGAACCGCTTCAATTATTATTCTGAAATTCATGCTGTCAGTGAGATAACTGCATTTTTACATCATTTTTTAGTCAAAATGTGTCAAAGTTTTACTCTAGACTGCTATATATATGGTATACTCTATACACCATTTCTCTTTACATGGTTTAGTTGAATAAATCATAGTCAGCGGGAAATTTGTTTTTACACAAAATTTAAACTAATACATGAGTCATACAGATAAGCAAACTGCTATGCATATGATTAATTTATTGAAGTTCATCTATTTGGTCGTTAACCTGCTGCTTCTCCGCGGTGACTAGAGCGTGTCTAGTGTCGCACTTTCTTTCGTTTTCCGTGGCGGTGTTGCTTGTTCTTGTCTTTGCACCATTGTGTTTGTAGTCCCTCACGTGCTGGTTGATGGTGGCTTTTGTTTTTCTGCGCTGTGAACTGCATGCTTCTTTGCTCCCCGCGTGCTGGTTGATGGCTGCTTTCATTTTCTAGTGTTGTGAATTGCATCCTTCTTTGCTCCCCTCGTGCTTGTTGATTGCGGCTTTTGTTTTTGAGTGTTGTGAACTACATCCTTCTTGCTCCCTGCTTGCTTGTTGATTGTGGCTTTCGTTTTCCAGCGTTGTGAACTGCATCCTTTCGTGCTCCTACCTTGTTGTTTGAAAGTGGTGTCGTTCTCGGTTGTTTCTGTATAGCAGCATTCGCTTGTGGTAGTCTTGTTGGCATTGTTTCTTCATGTTCTTCGTCCTCTTCTCTCTTCACTCTCTTCTTCCACTTCCTCATCTTCGTCAACTGCTTCTTCATAAGCCACTGCTTATTCAGTTTCTTCATGTTCTTCGTCCTCTTCACTCTCTTCTTCTTCCTCCTCTTCTTCATCTGCTTCTTCAGTTGAGTCACCATCTTCTTCTTTGATTTCATCGCATTCGTCTTCCTCATTTTTTGATCTTGTTTTTTTGGGGCAGGTTCTTGAATTGTGTCTCTTCCTCTCTTTGCAGATGCTACAACGTCTCGGTTTCGTCCTTTTGTTAGTGTTGTGAGTGGAATTTCTGTTTGGTTGTGCATCGCCATGACCTCATTTTTCTTGTTCATGTCTTTTTGTACATGTCCTGGAATTGTGGCCGCTGATTTCATTACATGTCTTGCACCTTCTTATTCCCAGTGGGTGACCATCACTGTCCAGCTCAGGCTGTGGCTTACTGTTTTTGTCATCATTTTTCTCCTTGCATGCAACCTTTTTCTGGGTTGCGTCGGCCCCTTTCTTCCTTCCTCTTGTGTTTGAAACAGGAGGTGGAAGAATTGTTTCTTTTTTGATAGCACCAGTTCCGCTGTGTTCTGTATTTTGTATTTGCTCGGCATTATTGTCTTGCTAGGATTTCTCTGCTTGCTTTAGTTTTGCTGCTTCTTCTTCTTCTTCGTTGAGCACATCAACTTCCTCGATCAGTGCCCTCATACCAGAAAACGCTCTGTGGCACCCAGCGTCGGACCTTGTCGCTCTGTTTGCAAGGTCCATTGCTATTTCTGTCAGCAATTTTCTATGGCAAAAAAGTGAGGTTCCATCTAGTGCTGTTTGTTCATAGTTTCTTCTGTCAAACGTCGCATATGATCTTGCTTTACGGGTATATGTTTTCATGATGTACACCTCAGGAATCTTGAGTACTCTCAAGTGAGAAAGCATGCATAACACATGGACACAAGAGAGCCCTGCAGACAACACATGTTTTCTTTGTTTTGTAAGTGAACTCCATGAAATTAATAAACACATATTTTTTTTCATTATTTGTTCATTTTAAAGAAGTGAACTTCATTTGGTTTTGTGAATTAGTCATGCATGTGGACTTTTAAAGTTCAGTAAGTGAGATTTCATGCATGACTATTAGAAGCTAGAATTTTTTTGTGATGGGAGTCTCACCTGTGTGTGTCCAGAGATTGCACTCACATTCGTAGACACCTTTCTGTTCATCGGCGACCACTTGGAAATTATGCCTTGCCCAGTCAAATGCATCCGATCTGTTGTTGTGGTGTACGAGATACTTTTTCAGTTTCTCAGGGCACCGTTCTGCTCTGAATGCAGTGCTATGGTAGAGTGTTTCTTTGAAATCTGTAGACACTGCCCTTGTATACACTTTTGATAGATGATCTTCGAACCCAAACTGGGTTGTTGTCTTTACCTCTGACTGCATGATCAGAAATGCAATCTATTTAACCGTAGAAATGAAGAAATTGTTTGTTTTTCTTGTTATATTTTTAGCAGTTTTAGATGGACATTTTGTTTACCTCATTTGCTACTATCTCTGCGTGCTCGACGGCCTTCCTGGTCTGAATGCACTTGTCCACCTGCTGAGCAAACAAATGGAGATCATGCTTCTCTTTGACAAAGTTTTTCTGTAGTATGCGGTTCATGCTCTCGCTTCTCTGTGTGGAAGTCATCCGAGCACAGAAAATTTCCTTGTAGTAAGCCGAGATCCACTCGTGCCTGTCATCCCACAGCGAATTCATCACTTCATCGTCTTGCAAGTTGTATCTCTGAATGAGGTCCTTCCATGCTCGTTCAAATTCTGACGGCATTAGTGGGTGGTTCAACACCGCATTGAGGTCATCTTTGAGCTTCTCGTGCGCCTTATACAGCAAGGCGAGGTGGTCTTTGTACTTCTTCATAATATGCCATCGACACAACTTATTGAGAGTACTTGGGAGGATAGTTTTTAATGCTGCCTTCATCGAAGAACACTGGTATGAGAAGGCACAAATAGTGTTTTTTTATTAAGTTGTTTGTGTGTGTGTAAGATAGATGGAAGAAATATAAGTGCACCAAACAAACGTAAGTATGCGGGTGTTTTTTTTGTACTTGTGGGCATGCAGATTGGTGGCTTGTTGTTCATACATGTCAGAAATGTTTTGAAAACCCACTCGAATGATGGTATTGTTTCGTCTCGCACGAGGGCAACCACAAATATGGTGCTCTGTAGATGATGGTTCACTCCCACGAAGACTCCCAGCGGCATGTGGAATTTGTTAGTTTTATACGTCGTGTCAAATGTAACGCAGTCTCCAAAATCTTCATACGATCCTTTGCAACTTGCGTTGGCCCAAAAGACGTTTCTTACACGGTTATCTCCATCAACTCTGGGTTTATCTTCTGCATATTCTCGGAGAAATCCAGAAGTTTCTTGACGTCATCTTGGGACTCTTCTCCGGCAAACTTTTGTTTCCTACATTTTCAAACACAATGCAAGCTCATCTCATCAAACAGGAAATAATTACCGACAGGATGCTCAAGCGATATGGTTTGTGATGTGCTTACTTGTTTACCCAGTCGCGGCTAGTATGTCCGATGTACTGTAGACCACTGGACATACGCGACAGCGTTGACATCATCTGAGCATGTGTGTGTTTATCCAGTTGCATGTCTTTCACTAACTGGTCTATCAAAGGATCGTCTTTTTTGTGCGATCACATGTGCAAAAGCATCCCAGGGCTTTCTAGCATCTTGTGATTGTGGTTGAGTTCAACCATTTCTATCACAAATTTGCCATCTTTCCTCTTTTTGACTCTAATCTTTGCCTTGCAGTCAATTCTTTTTTATGTCTTTTGACGTTTCCGGTGATAATCTGACACAGTCTGCTTGTGCGTCCCTTCTCTTGAGCACACAAAGTAGGCATTTGTCCTGTGTTTTGCCCTCTTGCGTATGCCAAACCCTGCATATCTTGCATACTTTTTGTAAAAGTCCCATGCCTTGTCGTACGTGGTGAACTTCATTCCGGCGGCAGGTATGAGTTTCAGCGGCTCGTTTTTATCCTGCATTAAGTGCAATGCTCTATGAGATAATTTGTTCGGTTCTGTTTTCTAAATACGAGGAGTGCACACGAGTTTAATAAAGCATTGCAATGTTCCTAAGTTTTCAGAAGAACCTGTCGAATTTCGGGTTCGGGCAGACCCTTGAGGTTCTAACACTGGGGTGTGCACGGAGATCTTTCCCCTACCAGCTCACGCGTTAATGGTTTGCAAGGGATCTAAACTAGGAACGATGAACAGCACAAGAGACACGAGGTTTATACGGGTTCGGGCCACCGTTGTGGTGTAATACCCTACTCCAGTGTGTGGTGTGGTGGATTGCCTCAGGGGCTGATGGAGAACAGTACAAAGTAGGAACAGCCTCGCGAGGGGCTGTTCTTGAGCTGGTGCGGAGGACTGCTTGGTTGAGTCCAGTCGCTTCTCTCTCTCGCTCTCTCTAGTGGTTTCGACCTCTCTTTGTCCATCTTTCTGTCCTTCGTCCTTGGTTCTTCGTTCTCGGTTCTCTCTCTCTCCCCTCTGTGGTGGCTAGTCCTATTTATAGAGGGAGGCCCTGGGCCTCTTCCCAAATAATGAGAGGGAAGGGCGCCAACAATTGGCCATTTTGAAGGGGGACATCTAGTACACTTATCCTGACTAAAGTTGGTCTTCGGCTGCCATAGGCTCTCACGGTGACGCCGTCCTGGGCCCCACGACGACCTCCGTCCTGCCGCTCTGCTGGTCTTGGTCTTGTTGCACCGAACCGGTAACCTTTGCCTGATGCCTTGGCCTATGCTTGCCTCCTTTGCACCAAAGGAGAAACAAGGACACTGCGCGGGCTGGCGCCCGCCTGGTCCCGATCGTCATGGCTTGCATCATGGGGCACCCTCGTGAGGTACCCTGCCTTGATCTCTCCGCCTCCTCGTGAGCCTGCCGGACGAGGCTGTTCCTGAGGAAGGTTCCTGTCATCCGCCCCGCGAGGCTTGGCCCCTCGCGAGGGTCTTGAGCTTGAGCTGATGAAGCTGGGCCGCGCTGGGCCCCCAATTGAGCCACGCCGCAGGCTGCAGTGCAGCAGTCTGTGGACCCCTGCTCCTGCAACGCCGACAGTAGCCCCCGGGCCCAAGGCGCGCCCGGACTTGGCTTAGCAGAGAAGCGAAGGGGCAAGTGTGAAGCGCCGCGGGCCCCAACAGCCTGCGGCCTTGGGCGCCGCGTGGCGATTGATTGGTCGTGGGCGTATCCGCTTCCCCATGATGCCTCGGCAACCGTCCTTCTGACAAAAAGGAGGCCCGGGCCAGAGTTGGTGCTCGTTCTTGCTCGCCTTGCTCCAGATCCCCTTTCTCGCCCTTCTCCTCCTTTCTTCCGAAATCCTCCAGATCTATCTCAATCCTTCCCATCCTGCAAGCCATGGCGCCTCGCTAGACCCCGTCGGAGGCCGGGTACCTTCCGGCTCTGGATCCTCCAACTGTGTCTGAGAAGAATCTCATCCTTGCACGCCGGAGGACGGTGGCGTAGGGCAACAAAGGAGCGACTGTGCTCAAGGCCGGCTCCAATCAGCCTGAAGGCCAGGGGAGCACCTTCTACCCGTTCTTTGTGAGCGCCATCATCGCCGGTCTGGTCCCTCCTTTTTCCGAGTTCTTCTTTGCTGTTCTCCGCTAATACAACTTGCAAGCTCTGCATCTCCACCCCAACTCTATTCTTCTCCTGGCGATTTTCGCCTACTATTGTGAGGCTCACATTGGGATAAAGCCCTCGGTGGCTTTGCTGCGCCATTACTTTTACCTCCAGGTCTCCTGTGGCCCTATTATCAAGGCGTCTTGTGAGCTTCGTCGCATACTCCAGCTCCAACTCCATCTCCAAGCCCGGGAAGAGGATCGAAGGCTTCAGGAGCAAGTGGGTCCTGGTGGATGTGCGACGCATCCACCCCCGGCTGGCGCTGCCGTCGGGGCAGCCCAAGAGCGTTGATGCGTGGTCTCGCGCGGAGCTCGTCTACCCTCGTGCCAAGATGGTGCTGAAGAGGATAGACGCGGACCTGAGGCCAGGCAGCTTGGGGGCGGCTGACCGGGCCACGCTCGAGGGAGTTCCTGGAACACCGGGTGGTTCCGCTCCGGGAGCATTCGCTCCCGCTGTGGAGGCTTGGGGAGGCAGGTGACGCCCTTCGCCTGACCTCCGAGGCCCTCTCTGACGAAGATCTGGCCGCGGCTCTTCACTCCTTGGTCGGGGGAGACGTGGCGAAGCCGGAGGGCGATCCCGTCCCCCTGTTCCTTCGCGACGACTGGGAGCAAGTGGTGAACGCCATGCCCACCTTCAATGGTGAGGGGCTGGTGCCCGCCGGGGCTCCCGAGGATCTGACGATGTTGGCGATGGTGAACGTTTCCTCCAGCAACTCCAGCGGGAGTGAGGAGGAAGAAGAGGAGGTGGAGGAAGAAGTGTCTGACTTCGAGGCGATTGGCGAGGAATCAGGGGATTCCTTCCCTCAGCGCAGGTCCCACGCCCTTCACTCCATGTCGGACGACGACGAGGCCGGTGCCAGGACAGGAGGGGAGGATTCTCCCTGGTTCCGAGGAAGGGCAGGTCGGGGCTGGTTCCCCCAGGGTCCGCTCTGGCTCCGAGGTGGTCTAAGGCCAGCTCCGGCCTTCCCGATGCGCCTACTGCTTTCGGGCCTCCCAAGGCTGACCCTAGCTGCGGGCTTTCAGGCTTCAAGTTTGGCCGAAGGCTGCTTGAGTCCGCGGATGACGACCAGTAAGTGGTCGATCCGTGTTTTGCTTTGCTTCTGCCTCCGAGGCTTGACGTCTGTATTCTCTTGACCAGGTCGGCACCTGCAGCAAAAAAGGCCGAAGGGGGCTTCAGCGGCCTTGCTTGAGGCGGGTCTGCTGCCGGGCTGCGGCTCCGTCTGCGGGGAAAGGAGGTAGCGAAGCTCGCGCCTCCCCTGCCCGGTCATCCTCGCGAGCCCAGCAGGGGCACTATGGCGGTGAGTCAGCCCCCGTGGCCCTGCTGACTCTGGAGGTGCCTGCGCTTGACGTTGTTCCTGAGGTGCCCAAGGCCCAGGGGGCTCCTCCTTCCCAAGTCGTGATCACGCTGCCGTCTTCTACACCTGCTCCACCGGCTCGAGTCCCTTCCGATCCCTCGGCCATCCTGGACCAGGCTACCAGCAAACTGAGCCGGCTGCAAGAGGATCTCCGGAATGCTGATCCCCGTCTGGTGGCCGGGCGCCTGGAGCTGGCTTCTGGCTGGGCCCGCTCTGCTGCCTCCGTCCGAGCGGCACTGAGCCAAGCCGCGTCGGCCTCCGATGGGGAGAAACAAGCCGCCTGCTAGGCCGGGCCGCTGCGATGCTGCCCAGGCGACGCCATGGACGCCTGGGACCGCTGCAAGGCGCTGGAGGTCGAGCTGCAAGGCCCGCGCGACGAGCTCGCCCAGGAGGTCCGCGGTCGCCAGGAGAAGAAGAAGGAGATGGAGGCTCAGGAGGCCGCCGTCAGGGACCGGGAAGCCGAGCTTGATGACTGTCGTGGTCGGTTGGAGATGCTGGAATAGTCGCTGAAAGCGGAGAGGATCGAGCTAGACAGGAAGGCAAAGATCCTGGCTGAGGATCGGGTGGCCTTCGCCAGGTTGGAGGAGAAGGCTCGCGTCACGTTGAAGACACTCTACGAGGGTGGCCTGGAGAAGCCGTTGGCTGGTGCGGAGGATGGCCCCGCCGAGCTGCTTCCTTTATTGGTCTGTGAACTTGAAGATGTCGCGGACGGCCTTGGCCCCACGGCCGAGGCCGAGGCGCATGCCCTGTCTTCTGCAGCGCTGACGCGTGTCCTTAGCCACGTCTACCTTCGCGACACCAGCGTCGACCTTGACAGCCTGCTGGATCCTGTGAGCGCCGACCTTGCTGCCGCTGCTGCTAAGGTCATGAAAGGCCGAGCCGAGGCCCTGCTGGGGAAGTTTCGCGCCTTCAGCACCTTGCCTGGGCGTGGTGCCGCCAGCTCCGCAGCCTCGGGAGGTGGGGGCGCCACAGGAGAGTGATCCCTTCGCAGCTTCCGCTCTGTTTTAATTCCTGCAACATGCACCATGCCTCGTGGAGGCGTTTAAACTTGTGTTTGGCATTGTGAAACGACTTATGGCTTGTAATATTTGCTTTGAGTTCACATTCTTCCCTCCTACTTGCTTGTGTTCTACGTCGGCAGGGCCAGACCCCGCGCATACCTCAGCCGCCATTAGCCCCGACAAGAAACCAGGACGGGACCAAGGAGTGAGGGGCTACATGGCAAGTTAGGCTCCTGAGTCGCGATGCTCAGGAGTCCCCCTTGACGCGCGAACAGCAAGTAGGGACGGGAGGCATAGGAGTGGATTGGTCGTTCTACGTCGGCAGGGCCCGGCCCTGCGCACACCTCAGCCGTCGTTAGCCCCGACCGAAGACCAGGACGGGACCAAGGAGTGAGGGACTACGTGACCAGTTAGGCTCCTGAGTCGCGATGCTCAGGAGTCCCCCTTGACGTTCAAACGAATTTTCATTCCTTGGCACCGCTCGGGAAGGCGCGCGACGACCAGGCCCGAGGGACCTGGCTGGGTGGCGTACGTTCGGGCGTGGCCCGGGCGCAGCCCCCGTGCCCAGCCCCCTCGCGCGGCACTCTCGAGGGGAGGCGTTGCGATGGTGCCAAACACTGAGCTCTGGGCTCCCTGAGGTTGATACGGTTTTGAGCCGCCCTCAGTTGTTTATCACGAGCGCAGAGCATAGCGCTTCCGTATGTGTACGAGCATAGATGCTCCTCGGCAGTGTCATCAGCTAGCACGGAGCATGGTGCTTCCACTGGTTCGTGGGAAGGGGCTCCCCTCCGGGAGGATCCCCCGGGGCGTGTACAGCCCCGCCCTGACACGTGGCCGGCACGGTAGGGCTAGGAGAGGTGTATCTGGGCACCCGTGAACCAGCGCGGGACTCACGAGGCCCTACCTCGAGGCGGGTTGCGCCTGGCTCTGGGCCTTTATCAATGGTGTGTTCCTGCAGGGTTAGAATGCAAATGCTCTACGTCCTCAGGTCCCGGCCCTCGAGCGAGCTCAGCCGCCGCTGGTATGACAGGTCGTGATGCCGTGGGTCAAGGCCAGGGGGTGAGGGCTGGAGAGCCAGTAAGAGCCCATGAGTCGGGATGCTCAGGTACCCCCCTTTTAACGTGCAAGCGCTTTGCATTAGGGCGGACAGGTCCGCGACAGACTGTAGGCGTGAATCATGTTAAGCGCGGAGGAGCAAATCCATCTAGATAGGTGCGGAGAAAGCACATGCCACTAGGTCTGGCCCTAGCAGCTTGGGGATAATGCAGCCCGAGGGGCGCCCCCAACAAGGTAAGTAAAGAACATAAGCAAAACGGATACATGCCGCAGGGACGGACCCACGCAACCTGGGAATGATGCAGCCCGAGGGGCGCTCCTAGCGGAAAACGGAACTTGGAAAGGTGTCACCTGATATGGTTGGAGATGGCGGGATGTTGAGGTAGCGGACGACGCGTGATGAGGAAGCCAGCCCTCACAAGCCCTCCGGACCTGGAGCCTCGGGAGGCTCCAGGGGCACGGGGGGTTCCTCAAGAGCCATCTCCATCTCTGCCAGGATCGCGCGCTGCTTGACCTCCTGAGCCTCCAGAGCGCACCTCAGCAGGTGCTGATGGGCGGCAACCACATTCGGCAGGCCGAAAGGCATGCGAACGTAGCTGTGAGGCGGCCCCTCGCAATGCCCCATGCGTGAGGGCCAGAGGCGCTCCTGAGACGCGGCCCGGTTGAGCCCTGGTATGTCGATGCAGATTCGCAGCCCAGCATCCTCTCCTGGATGTGGGGCCACGGCGGGCAAGCGGCGACAGCCGCGCATGACTCTTGACTCCTATAGCTCCTGGGTGTTCCTCGTGATGAACTCCTGAGTGTTTGGCCCTCCTTGCCTCATACCTTCTTGAGGGAAACGTGCCTCGAAGCACGCCTCCAAGTGGTGCCCGAGCGCCTCTCTCGTGACCCCGGCTAGGTTGGTGGCTCGCCATGAAAGAGCCCCCGAGCCCCGCCTGAAGAGGGCGTCGGGCGCGCCTTCCTATGCGACAGAGGGTGGCACCCCTTGAACGGGCGCGGGTCCTATTGCCACGCCTCCGGAGATGCCTACCCCATGAGGGCTTGGACCAGGCGAAGCCTTCTTCTTCTTAGGGATCGCCTCGGGAAGTCTCCCGCTCCTATGATCTGGGTCTTCAATTGTTGCAGCTTGGAAGGCACGCTCAAGAGAGCACACCGCGTCCCTTTCCTCACAAGGCACTGTGATGACTCCTCCGCTTCCTGGCATCTTGAGGACATTGTAGCCATGGTGAGTCACCGCCATGAACTTGGCCAAAGATGGGTACCCAAGGATGGCATTGTATGGTAGGCGAATGTGGGCGACGTCGAAGTCGATGAGCTTGGTGCGGTAGTTGTTGCATTGTCCGAAGGTGACGGGAAGGCGAACTTGCCCTATCGGGACGGTGGAGCCATCGGTGACTCCTGAGAAAGGCTTGGTCGGCCGGAGCTGATCGTATGGCACTTGTAGATCGTTGCATGTCTTGACAGATAGTACGTTGAGTCCTGCTCCGTTGTCGATGAGGGTCCTGGTGACTTGCACGTTGCTGATAACTGGTGAGCAAAGCATGGGGAGGACTCCGGCCGTTGCCGCGCACTTGAGCTGATCCGCTAAGCTGAACGTGATAGCGCACGACGACCACCTGAGAGGGCATGTGGCCTTAGGCTTGGGGTGGACTGCATTCACCTCGCGAGCAAACTGCTTGAAGATGCGGTGAGAGGCTGGGGCCTGAGCGCCACCCAGGATGCAAGCGATCATGCGCGGCTCCTGGAAGCCCCCAACCCCCTCGTCCTGATGATTGTCTTCGTACCTCCTTGGCGGCTGCGGCAGAGGTGGGAGCCCTGCGTTGCCTTGAGGGTGGTCCTCACGAGGCTGGTCCCTCCATCCTCCCTCGCAAGGCTGGTCCTGCCAGCGGTCCTCGCCAGGTCTGTCACGCCATCCTTGGCGAGGGCCACGGTCTTCCCAGCGTCCTGCGCCTCCTCCTCCTCCTCGGCCGTAGTCCCGATCATTGCGCTCGGGGCGTAGGCCGATACGCCCTTCTCGCACGGCCCTGAGCTCCAGGCATTCGTTGGTGTTGTGGGTGTGGAGGTCATGGTATACGCAGTACCGGCTGCCTTTGGATGACTCGGGCTGATCCCGGCCTCGCTTGGTGTCTAGTTCTGCCACGAGCACGGAAGCCCCCTTGCGCTTTACGTCCTTGGCCTTGGGCTTCTTCTCTTCTGGATCGGTAGCCGGAAGCTCGAGGAGGGAGAGGCGCCCTTCCTCAGCCCTGGTGCATTTGGTCACCAAGTTCAACAGCTCCAGGGATGTGCACATGTCTTCATGCATTGCTAGCTCCTCCTTCATCTTGACGTCATGCACGCCATTGGAGAAGGCTGAGATGATGGCTTCCTCAGTCACCTTGGGGATTTTGAGGCGGGCGTTGTTGAAGCGCTGGATGTACTTCTGCAGGGTCTCTCCTGGCTGCTTCTTGATGCGGCGCATGTCGCTCACGACCGGGGGCCGGTCACGAGTGCCTTGGAAGTTGGTGATGAAGCGGGTGCGCATCTCGTCCCAGAAGGAGATCGTGCCGAGAGCCAGGTTCAGGAGCCAGGTTTGGGCTCCGTCCTTCAGCGCCATGGGGAACCAACTCGCCATGACCTTTTCGTCCCCGTTGGCGGCTTTGATGCCTAGCTCGTAGAGCTGAAGGAACTCCGCAAGGTCGGCTGTGCCGTCGTTGCGAGGAGGCAGGTCTAGCTTGAACTTGCCGGGCCATGCGACGCTGCGTAGCTCGGCGGTGAAGGCGTGGCAGCCTGCAGTGGCCACCGGGGCTCTCTGCTGATGCGGAGCTTGCTCTTGTGGATTCCCGCGCACCGCTGCCTGGAGCAACGCGGGGTATTGACGTGGTGGCGCTGGAGCACGATCGCGGCGCTCCGGTGCTGGGAGCACGCGAGCACCTTCTTGGGGATGAGGGATCTCCTGGCAGCTCCTTTCTTGTTGCGCGGGCGCCGGACGCGGAGTGTCTCGGCCCGGGGCCATGCGCCTTGGAGCCAGGGCGCCTTCTTGGTGGAGGAGGCGGCGGGGGCGCCTCCGGCTCCCTACCTCCCGCGCGGGGTGAAGGGCGAGGCAACGAGAGGGATGGCACGGGGCTGCCCCCTGTGGTACGGACGAGCTCGGCGACGCGGTCGATGTCACAGCCCCAGATTAGCCCCTGCTTGACTTTGCCTGATCATCATGTCATCATGTTTGAATTCCTAAGAAACTTGAAATGGGGATGTTGAAACCCTAGCACCAAATGAATTCAACTAGGTTCAAACTTAAAACTTTTCAATGAACCCAAAATGCCCTTCATAAATGTTCACCATCTTTGGTCCTGGCTAAACCCTCTGCCAAAAATGGTTTTATATTTTGGAGGCTATTCTGTATTTTGAATTAAATCATAAGTATTTGAATTTGGACATTTAAATTCTATAAATGTTTTAAATGTCCAAATAATCTTGAAAGCATTTGAGGGCTATTGGAAATAGTTTCAAAAGTGCCCACAATTATTTTCAGGATTTTACAAAACGAATTAGTATTTTTACTTATTCAAAACAGAGAAATAAAATAGAAAATAGAAAACAATTAAGTAATAGAGAGGGAGGGATGCTCACCTGGACCTACCTGGCAGCCCACCTCGCTGGCCCAGCTGGTGGCCTAGCCCACCAGGGCCCATGTCAGTCATCCTCTACCTCTGCCAAGAGGGCGAGGAGGGAGACAACAAGACGCGCCGCTGTGGCGACACGCCACCTCCTGCCTCGTCCCTCGCCACCGCGACGCCGAACCGCCTCCCGGCCTCCCTCGACCCCTGGACACCGTGACTTTCCCTCTCCGCTTCTCTCTCACCGCTTTCAAAGACACCCGAAAGCACGGCCGTCGCCGCCGCTCCCCGCTTGCGCAGCCACCGCTGTCGCCTCGCTTAACCCCCATGGCAAAGAGGTTTCCCGCGTCCCCCTCGACCTCTACGCTGAAGCACGTGACCGCAGACGCCCCGAACCGTTGCCATCGAGCTCGTCACCGCCGCATCTAGCCGCCGGAGGTTGCCGTCGAATCGCGCCGTCAAGGACGCCCCGAGCACGCTGACCATCCCGTCGTCTCCGCTGTGAGTTTCTACGTCTGTTCCCCCTCTTCCTGAGCTCGTTTACGCCCCGCGGCGGTCGCCCCTTGTCGACCAAACTGCGCTGCCGCCGCCAAACCTCGTCGTCGGCCACTCTTTCGGCGACTCCAGCACCAACCGTCACCTCCCTAGATGCGCCAGACCGCCAGTTTTTCCAACGGGACCGCCTGCAGCCCAAACAGCCTCCTCAGAGGTGAACCCCGAGCCACTCCGGCGCACTGCCATGATTTGGTCGCCGGCGTTAAGACGCCGGTGATGATGACGTGGCGCTTAATTAGGCACTAATCACATCTAGTTAGCCCCTAACAGACACTGACTGTGGGTCCTAGCCGTAGTCAAACCTCACTCAACGCTAGTTTTGACCGATTAGTTCTCGAGTCACTAACATGCGGGACCCACCGGTCAGGTTTGACCGGGTCAACCTGGTTGACCTCTTGGCCTTAATGGTGCTGTCATGCTGATGCAGTAATGGTTTTCTGGATTTAAAATAAATCAGGAAATTCCAGAAATTAGTATAAACTTCTAAAATTCATAGTAATTCAACCGTAACTCCAAATGAAATAAATTATATATGAAAAATGATCAGAAAAATCCAATCTATCCATCTGTACCATTTCCATGCATGTTAGAACAACTTTTGTTCACTGTTAGGTCAAATCAATTAAATGGCATTTAAACCTTCACATATGGAGTTTGAATTTGAACCTAGGGTTCAAACCAACTTCATTTAACTTGCTGCTAGTTGCTATTCTGGTTTTTTGAATTAAATCATAAGTATTTGAATTTGGACATTTAAATTCTATAAATATTTTAAATGTCCAAATAATCTTGAAAGCATTTGAGGGCTATTGGAAATAGTTTCAAAAGTGCCCACAATTATTTTCAGGATTTTACAAAATGA
This sequence comes from Aegilops bicornis, assembly GCA_021605145.1. Lineage (NCBI taxonomy): Eukaryota > Viridiplantae > Streptophyta > Magnoliopsida > Poales > Poaceae > Aegilops > Aegilops bicornis. Next base: position 198,067,778 of record CM038672.1, on the reverse strand, counting down.
ATTAGTATTTTTACTAATTCAAAACAGAGAAATAAAATAGAAAACAGAAAACAATTAAGTAACAAAGAGGGATGGATGCTCACTGACCTACACTGCAGCCCACCTGCTGGCCCACCGGTGGCCTAGCCCACTGTGGCCCATGCGATCGTCCTCTACCTCTGCCAAGAGGCGAGAGGAGGGAGACAACAGATGCACGCTGTCGTGGCGACACGCCACCTCCTCGCCTGCGTCCCTCGCCACCGCGACGCCTGAACCGCCTCCCCGACCTCCCCACGACCCCTGGACACCGCACTTTCCCCTCTCCGCTTCTCTCTCGCCGTTTCGCAGCACACCCGAGGACGGCCGTCGCCGCCGCTCCCCGCCAGCGCAGCCACCGCCGTCGCCTCGCTTAACCCCCATGGCAAAGAGGTTCCCCGCGTCCCCCTCGACCTCTACGCTGAAGCACATGACCGCAGGCGCCCCGAACCGTTGCCATCGAGCTCGTCACCGCCGCATCTGGCCGCCGGAGGTTCTTGCCGAATCGCGCCGTCAAGGGCGCTAAGCACGCTGACCATCCCGTCGTCTCCGCTGTGAGTTTCTGCGTCTGTTCCCCCTCTTCCTGAGCTCGTTTACGCCCCGCGGCCGTCGCCCCTTGTCGACCAAACTATGCTGTCGCCGCCAAACCTCGTCACCGGCCACTCTTCCGGCGACTCCAGCACCAACCGTCACCTCCCCTAGATGCGCCGCACTCCCAGCTTTCCAACGGGACCGCCCGCAGGCCAAACGGCCTCCTGTAGGTGAACCCCGAGCCACTCCGGTGCGCACCGCCGCGGATTTGGTCGCCGGCGTTAAGACGCCGGTGATGATGACGTGGCGCTTAATTAGGCACTAATCACATCTAGTTAGCCCCAATGCAGAATCGATCGTGGGTCCTAGCCGTAGTCAAACCTCACTCAACGCTAGTTTTGATCGATTAGTTCTGAGTCACCGACATGCGGGACCCACCAACGAAGTTTGACCCGTCAACTCGGTTGACTGGCCGACGCAATGTCTTTGTCATCCGACGCAGTAATGGTTTTCTGGATTTATAATAAATCGTGAAATTCCGTAAATTAGTATAAACTTCTAAAATTCATAGTAATTCAACCGTAACTCCAAATGAAATAAATTATATATGAAAAATGATCAAAAAATCCAATCTATCCATCTGTACCATTTCCATGCATGTTAGAACAACTTTTGTTCACTGTTAGGTCAAATCATTTAAATGGCATTTAAACCTTCACATATGGAGTTTGAATTTGAACCTAGGGTTCAAACCAACTTCATTTAACTTGCTGCTAGTTGCATTAGCTCAAACCATAGCATATTGCCATGTCACATTCATGCATCATATGGTTGCATTGCATTGATTGTGTTCTTTCTCAGTTGCCGGTGTTTGTCCCCTCTCGATAGACGTGGTTCCGACGATGAGATCAATGACACCGATGAAGAACTATATAATCTTCAGAAGTGCCAGGCAAGCAAAACCCCCTTGTTCATTTCGATAAAATCCCACTCTCTCGCTCCTGCTCTCTTTTACTGCATTAGGACAACAACGATTCATCTGTTACTTGCTGCGGTAGCTGAACCCCTTTATCCTCTGCATGACCTGTCATTCCACAGTAAATAGATGAAACCCACTAGCATGAGTAGGAGTTGTTTGAGCCCTGTTGTGCCTACTCATAAAGGCTTGTTTGTCATGCCTGCTACTGCTTAGAGTTGGGTCGGGTCTGGTTCATCGAGGATGAATCAGAGGTGTGTGAACATGTCCTACTGTGTGTGAGCTAAGTGTGTGAACATGATTTGGTAAAGGTAGCGGTGAGAGGCCATGTAGGAGTACATGGTGGGTTGTCTCATTGAAGCCGTCCTCAGGAACTGAGTTCTGTGTTTGTGATCCATGAACAGTTACTACCACACATTGGGTTCCGGTAACTCGGCCCCTCTCGGCTAATTAATCAACTCGATCTCTGTCCAGGAGTTGCAACTAGTTTCTGGTGTTTGTAGGTAGTGTTAGTAGTCTACCAAGTGGCACCCGGTACAGGTGGGCTTGGGACAGACTAGGCACAGTGGCTGGTGTACCAAGTGGCACCCGGTTGGTGGGCTTGGGAACCCTGTACACATCGTTTGGGGCCGTGAGCGACACCCCGGCCGGATCTCCTTGCGGATGGAACCCGAATAGGCGATAAACCCGACGAGAGACTTGTGTGGTTAGTCGGTCGTGGACGACTCCTCGCCCGCTTCCGCTTGAAGTTTGCCGAGGTACATGACGTGTCTGAGGCGATAAGTGGAGAGATCGTGTGTGAAGAAGTACACCCCTGCAGGGTTATCATTATCTATTCGAATAGACAGATTCCTCGGATATGGAAACTTGGACCCCTTGCATAGTTCATAGGCAAGTGAAAGTGGATACTCTAAAACTCGCAAGATAAGCGTGAGTGCTATGGATGGCGTTCTCGTAGGTAGACGGGAGCGGGTCCATAGTGGTGTATTGGTATGGTGAATATGTGGACTCGTGTGCGCCACCTCAAAAGTGTTACTTGCAGTCGTAGTTCAGGATAGCCACTGAGTCAAAGCTGGCTTGCTGCAGTCAAACTCCACCACCCCCTTTGTTGATACTGATGCATATGTAGACAGTTTTGATGTAAGTCTTGCTGGGTACATTTGTACTCACGTTTGCCTATTTTATGTTTTGCAGAGAGATGTCAGTCTCGCTAGTAGTTCCGTGTGGCCTTCGACGTTTAGCTTGATACCTCACCACGATCTTGTGCCCTCGGCAGATCTAGTAGATAGTCGCTTCTCAGCCTTTTTCATTTGTAGATGTCTATACTCAGACATGTTAAGCTTCCGCATGTGCTTTGACTTGTATGCTCTGAATGTTGGGTCATGAGACCCATGTTTGTAATATCTCGCTCCTCGGAGACTAATGAATAAATACTTTGAGTCGTAGAGTCTTGTTATGATGCCATGTTGTATTTGCACATATCGAGCATATTGTGTGTATGACTGAAATGCTTGGTATGTGTGGGATCCGATAACCTAGTTGTTTATCCTTGGTAGCCTCTCTTATGGGGAAATGTAGTCTAGTGCTTCCATGAGCCATAGTAGTCCGCTATAGCCCGGTTCACCGGAGTCCTGCTAGCCCAAAGACTATTGCTCGTGACACTTGATCGCCGGGCATGTGATTCACTTCGTTCGTGGTTCTGTCCCTTCGGGAAATGTCACGGTGACATCCGAGTCCTCGCTTAGCCTGCTACAGCACCCGAGTCCTGTTAGCCCAGTGCTACAGCCCGGATTCACACGTCAATCGACATGCTCGATGTTGTTTCATGTATGCCTGTCCCTGTAAGTTAGTGCCACTTTGGATTCACGACTAGTCATGTCGGCCCGGGTTCTCTGTCATATGGATGCTAGCGACACTATCATATACGTGAGCCAAAAGGCGCAAACGGTCCTAGGCCATGGTAAGGCGACACCCGTGGGAATACCGTGCGTGAGGCCACAAAGTGATATGATGTGTTACATGCTAGATCGGTGTGACTTAGGATTGGGGTCCTGACAGCTTTTGTATCAAAGCCTGACTGCCTGTAGGATTTCCAAGCCAAACCGGTCGAAGTTGTGTCTAGAAATGCTTTAGTTATGTAAGGAAATTGTTTGTGGAAGGGAACGTAAGGCTCTTTTTACTCCTTATACCTCATGGCCTTCTGATCTGAGTCGTCCTCTTCTCTTCTACGGGGATTAAGAACTAGGCTTCTCATCTTTCTATCAGGATCACGTGTTACTAATCTGCAGACTTGCAAGATTGTTGGATTTAAGCCCCAGTTCAGTTTCTATTACTTCCGTATGTTCCTAGCTGGCCTCGGAACATTGATATGATGTTGTTGAGTGGTTATGCCACCATTTTGCAGGATGTCTCAAATCTTTTTGAGCATTTACAGCCGTTATGCTATCCAAGTCATCCCAGGTTTCTAAATACTCTGATGCATTTGCAAATCCTTTCTTCCGTTTTCGATGTCCTTTATGGCCAGATTAAGCACACTAACCGGTGCGTTGAGGTAATTTATTGCCTTGACATATATGTTGGAGCTATTATTATGACCCTAGGTGTTTTAGGGAGTTACCTAGTAATCTAGCCATGTTTTGTGTTCCCGGTGTGATGATTTTGGCCACCATTCTCGAAAGCATCCCGTGATGTCATTTAGTAGTAGGTATTCTATTCCTGGGTTCTTGAACCCGAGATTCACCCTACTTACTTCATGTTGATAGTGTTTGCTAGTTCCTTTAGGATATTAGTAACTTTACAATAGTCCTCGAGGTCAGTGGTATTTCCTTCTTCCAAATACTATGAACCGCTTATGGTAGAAGTTCCTCGCTGAACCTAAGGATCACAATCAGAGTACTCTTGAGGAGTTCTCCATTTAATAATTGTGAATCTGCCAGTTCTACCTTTCCGCATGGGTTATCCGGAAGAAATGTTGAGCTTCGCACGACATACTAATCTATGCATCCACAACTCAGAAAATTATATGTTCCTTTGAGTTGTTCTCTTCAGTTGTATTCTGACCCTCGTCTATCAATTGATAGTCAAAAGTATGTGGGCATTCATTTATCGATGCCTATTACTCTTGTGGTCCGTCAAGCCATTCTATCCGGGAATGACTAGGAGAAACAAACTCCAGCACCTCATCCATTTCTTGGACTGGTCAAAGTAGTTGTAATCCGCAGATCAAAATGCCAATCCAGCTTTTGATTCTGTTCCACCCCGAAGTATTGCCCTATTTTCGTCAGGAATATCATGAGAATTGCACCACCTCTTATGAACTCTTGGTATAGTGATACTTCTCGCCATCATTATTCATTCCTTGGTTCCGTGTTGTCACAGCTGGAATGCCGACAAGTGAATCGTGATGTGTGAAATCAATACTCCTAGCAACCTCGTTGCTTGGTGGTTAATGGACGATAATATCATTCTTGGTGAGTTGATTATGGAATCATCATTCCAAGATTGATCGTGCTACCTAGTCCTTATTTCCGGTGCACTCTTCGGTCAATGAGTTAGGATTGTTCAATTCCTTGCTTATTTGATCATATCGTCTTGCTCTGAAAAGCAAGGTTGTTCTCGAGCTTAGTAACATATCGGTGGTTCGTGATTTTCCGGATATCTTCTCGGAAGTATTACCAGGTTGTCCCCTGACTGTTATGTTGAGCTCGTGATCAAGTTGGTTTTCCTCTAAACTAGCCATTCTCCAAGAATCTGTGTTGGATACCCCTGAACTAGTTGGCTAAGCTAAACAACAACTTGGAGAGTTGGAAGATAAAAGCTTGTCCGACTCAGCTCATTCCAAAGGGATATCTTTGTGTGTATGTGTTGAAGAAAGATGATATCTTCATTGATTGATCCCCATGGTCAATTGTTGGATCTATTGTCTTATCAAAGCCTTGATTTGAGTGTGGGTTATCGTCAAATCAAATCAGAACCAACGAAATTCGTAATGTTGTCTTACTCGTGGTTGATCCCTCGAACATACACCATTACATCTTTTGGTCTGACCAATGCTATCACCGTGTTCACATGATGGTGGAAGTCCAGTGATATGGAAATTCCGATGAGTTGTTGTTGAGCCCATCCGCAGCATTTTGTCTACCCCATGAGTCATGTTGAACATCAACCTAGTGTTGGAAACTTTGTAAGCAATGCCTTCGTGTTCCGTTCATGAAGCTTATGCTTGGATGGAAGAAGTGACTTCCTCGAATTCCTGTGCATTTGGTGCAAGTTGTCAGTGAGTTCGAGAAAGATTGTTTTGTTTCCTTTGGAATCATCCCAAGTCAGTTATGCAAGTGCGAAGGTATTCTATGGTTTGGTAGATTAATTACCTCCATTCCATATGTATTCCCTAGCACACCAAGCCACTAATTGATTTGTTCAAGGAGAAGAAGTTCCTTCCTAAGAGCTAATCCGGACTTATGTAAGGACTTCGATATCCGCACTGATGGTTCCCCTCCTGAACTCGGTAGTGTTTCATTATAAGACTACCACGTGATCATGCTTGTCTTGGACAACGTGTTCACATGTTTGTAGCGGAACCCGCTCATGTTTTGGAGCTTACTACCGTAGTCCATCTCCTGAGAATCTCACAACGTCATTTCGTCGATTTGTGTTGCAAACTTTCTTTTCAGACATGCTGAGTCTGAAGTATCCTATCACCAATCGGATCTGAATCTCAGGCAGATATGATGGTTGGAACATTCCAACATTTGCATTTTGTTCCTAGCTTGCACCGTCTTTGTGCCATTTCACTATGGACTGCCTTCTTAGTAATTCTTGTTCAGGATCATCCTCAAAAGTGGTCCTACCATGGGTCCCATCCATTTTCGATGATAAGCAAAATCATACATTGCGTTGTCTTCAACAAGGTAGTCCACATCATCCATTCTAGTCCGAGTATGTCATCCTTCCAAACTCCTTCAAATGATCGGTTGTGATTGCCTTAGGCTGGTATAAAGAGTTTCAATGATCTCTATACCAAAAGCAATTCTTTTTGCCATTTAAGATAATAACTCTACGAGTCACCTTGCCCAAGGTGCCCCGTTATGGAATCATGGCAATTATTTCCTCGCCACCTTGACACCATCCACCATCTCTCTAAGCGTGGAATTGTTGCCCACCAAATCAAACCACGTTGTTTGTTCTTCCATCCCTCTCGATGTGTTTTGTGTCTCAATTCGAGATGTTCCAACATCTCATTCCATGAGTTGATTTTGAGTGCTCGACCTTCGAGGAGATCGTTTCCTATAGAGTTTCTTTCTGTCGCCATCGTGTTGGATGAAGATCTCGAAAGCAAGGACGTCAAGATCAATTGGAGCAATGAACAAACATTTTTGGGAAGGGCAATTGGATCGACAAGTTCGTGTTAGCTAGTGTCCCCTCTGTCTTCTTACCTCACGTCTTGAATCTCGGGACGAGATTCTTGTTTAGTGGGGGTGAGCTGTCACAGCCCCAGATTAGCCCTTGCTTGACTTTGCTTGATCATCATGTCATCATGTTTGAATTCCTAAGAAACTTGAAATGGGGATGTTGAAACCCTAGCACCGAATGAATTCAACTAGGTTCAAACTTAAAACTTTTCAATGAACCCAAAATGCCCTTCATAAATGTTCACCATCTTTGGTCCTGGCTAAACCCTCTGCCAAAAATGGTTTCATATTTTGGAGGCTATTCTGGATTTTTGAATTAAATCATAAGTATTTGAATTTGGACATTTAAATTCTATAAATATTTTAAATGTCCAAATAATCTTGAAAGCATTTGAGGGCTATTGGAAATAGTTTCAAAAGTGCCCACAATTATTTTCAGGATTTTACAAAATGAATTAGTATTTTTACTAATTCAAAACAGAGAAATAAAATAGAAAACAGAAAACAATTAAGTAACAGAGAGGGAGGGATGCTCACCTGGACCTACCTGGCAGCCCACCTCGCTGGCCCAGCTGGTGGCCTAGCCCACCAGGGCCCATGCCAGTCATCCTCTACCTCTGCCAGTAGGCAGAGGAGGGAGATAACAGACGCCAAGGCCGAGGCGACACGCCACCTCCCTGCCTGCCTGCGTCCCTCGCCACCGCGACGCCTGAACCGCCTCCCCTCGACCCCTGGACACCGCACTTTCCCCTCTCCGCTTCTCTCTCGCCGTTCCGCAGCACACCCGAGCATGGCCGTCGCCGCCGCTCCCCGCCTGCGCAGCCACCGCCGTCGCCTCGCTTAAACCCCATGGCAAAGAGGTTCCCCGCGTCCCCCTCGACCTCTACGCTGAAGCACGCGACCGCAGACGCCCCGAACCGTTGCCATCGAGCTCGTCACCGCCGCATTTGGCCGCCGGAGGTTGTTGGTCGAATCGCGCCCGTCAAGGGCGCCCGAGCACGCCGACCATCCCGCTGCCTCCGCTGTGAGTTTCTGCGTCTGTTCCCCTCTTCCCGAGCTTCGTTTCGCCCATGACCATCGCCCTTGTCGACCGAACTGCGCTGCCGCCGCCAAACCTCGTCGTCGGCCACTCTTTCGGCGACTCCAGCACCAACCGTCACCTCCCCTAGATGCGCCGCACTGCCAGCTTTCCAACGGGACCGCCCGCAGCCCAAACAGCCTCCTGTAGGTGAACCCCGAGCCACTCCGGTGCGCACCGCTGCGGATTTGGTCGCCGGCGTTAAGACGCCGGTGATGATGACGTGGCGCTTAATTAGGCACTAATCACATCTAGTTAGCCCCTAACGGATCGACCGGGTCCTAGCCGTAGTCAAACCTCACTCAACGCTAGTTTTGACCGGGATTAGTTCCTGAGTCACTAACATGCGGGACCCACCGGTCAGGTTTGACCCGGGTCAACCTGGTTGACCTGCTGACGCAATGGTGCTGTCATGCTGATGCAGTAATGGTTTTCTGGATTTAAAATAAATCAGGAAATTCCAGAAATTAGTATAAACTTCTAAAATTCATAGTAATTCAACCGTAACTCCAAATGAAATAAATTATATATGAAAAATGATAAGAAAAATCCAATCTATCCATCTGTACCATTTCCATGCATGTTAGAACAACTTTTGTTCATTGTTAGGTCAAATCAATTAAATGGCATTTAAACCTTCACATATGGAGTTTGAATTTGAACCTAGGGTTCAAACCAACTTCATTTAACTTGCTGCTAGTTGCATTAGCTCAAACCACAGCATATTGCCATGTCACATTCATGCATAATATTGTTGCATTGCATCGATTGTGTTCTTTCTCAGTTGCCGGTGTTTGTCCCCTCTTGATAGACGTGGTTCCGACGATGAGATCGATGACACTGATGAAGAACTATATAATCTTCAGAAGTGCCAGGCAAGCAAAACCCCCTTGTTCATTTCGATACAATCCCACTCTCTCACTCCTGCTCTCTTTTACTGCATTAGGACAACAATGATTCATCTGTTACTTGCTGCGGTAGCTGAACCCCTTTATCCTCTGCATGACCTATCATTCCACAGTAAATAGATGAAACCCACTAGCATGAGTAGGAGTTGTTTGAGCCCTGTTGTGCCTACTCATTCATGCTTGTTTGTCATGCCTGCTACTGCTTAGATTTGGGTCGGGTCTGGTTCATCGAGGATGAATCAGAGGTGTGTGAACATGTCCTCACGTGTGTGAGCTAAGTGTGTGAACACGATTTGGTAAAGGTAGCGGTGAGAGGCCATGTAGGAGTACACGGTGGGTTGTCTCATTGAAGCCGCCCTCAGAACTGAGTTACGTGTTTGTGATCCATGAACAGTTACTACCACACATTGGGTTCCGTAACTCGGCCCCTCTCGGCTTATTAATCAACTCGATCTACTGTCCGGGAGTTGCAACTAGTTTATGGTGTTTGTAGGTAGTGTTAGTAGTCTACCAAGTGGCACCCGATGCAATTGGGCTTGGGACAGACTAGGCACAGTGGCCGGTGTACCAAGTGGCACCCGGTTGGTGGGCTTGGGAACCCTGTACACATCGTTTGGGGCCGTGAGCGACACCCCGACCGGATCTCCTTGCGGATGGAACCCGAATAGGCGATAAATCTGGACGAGATACTTGTGTGGTTAGTCAGGTCGTGGCCGGCTCCCTCGCCCGGCTTCCGCTTGAAGGTTGCCGAGGTACATGACGTGTATAGGGCGATAAGTGGCGAGAGCGTGTGTGAAGAAGTACACCCCTGCAGGGTTATCACTATCTATTCGAAGAGCCGGATTCCTCGGATATGGAAACTTGGACCCCTTGCATAGTTCATAGACAAGTGAAAGTGGATACTCTAAAACTCGCAAGATAAGCGTGAGTGCTATGGATGGCGTTCTTGTAGGTAGACGGGAGCGGATCCATAGTGGTGTATTGGTATGGTGAATATGTGGACTCGTGTGTGCCACCTCAAAAGAGTTACTTGCAGTCGTAGTTCAGGATAGCCACTGAGTCAAAGCTGGCTTGCTGCAGTCAAACTCCACCACCCCCTTTGTTGATACTGATGCATATGTAGACAGTTCTGATGTAAGTCTTGCTGGGTACATTTGTACTCACGTTTGCCTATTTTATGTTTTGCATAGAGATGTCAGTCTCGCTAGTAGTTCCATGTGGACTTCGACGTTTAGCTTGATACCTCAGCTACGATCTTGTGCCCTCGGCAGGATCTGGTAGATAGTCAGGCTTCCCAGCCTTTTTCATTTGTAGATGTCTGTACTCAGACATGTTAAGCTTCCGCATGTGCTTTGACTTGTATGCTCTGAATGTTGGGTCATGAGACCCATGTTTGTAATTTCTCGCTCCTCGGAGCCTAATGAATAAATACTTTGAGTCGTAGAGTCTTGTTGTGATGCCATGTTGTATTTGCACATATCGAGCATATTGTGTGTATGATTGAAATGCTTGGTATGTGTGGGATCCGACAACCTAGTTGTTTATCCTTGGTAGCCTCTCTTATGGGGAAATGTAGTCTAGTGCTTCCATGAGCCATAGTAGTCCGCTATAGCCCGGTTCACCGGAGTCCTGCTAGCCCAAAGACTACCGCTCGGGACACTTGATCGGCCGGGCATGTGATTCACTTCGTTCATGTGTCTTCCTTCGTGGAAATGTCACGCTGTGACATCCGAGTCCTGCCTAGCTCACTACAGCCCGGGTACCGGAGTCCTGTTAGCCCAAGCTACAGCCCGGATTCACACGTCCGACCGACATGCTCGATGTTGTTTCATGTATGCCTGTCCCTGTAAGTTAGTGCCACTTTGGGTTCACGACTAGTCATGTCGGCCCAGGTTCTCTGTCATATGGATGCTAGCAACACTATCATATACGTGAGCCAAAAGGCGCAAACGGTCCAGGGCCATGGTAAGGCGACACCCGTGGGAATACCGTGCGTGAGGCCACAAAGTGATACGATGTGTTACATGCTAGATTGGTGTGACTTAGGATTGGGGTCCTGATAGTCGAGCCACTCCTCGTAGACGTCGTCGACAGGGCGGTAGCGCAGGAGCTCGTTTGCCGCGATGAGTGCGGCTCAAGCCTCCATGGGGCCTTGATGCGCGTGGGGCGAAGAACCAGCGAAGCGGCGAAGGTGTAGCGGTGCGGCCTTCTCGCCTCACCGATGGATGCAGGGACGAGGCCTGCTGCTCGTTCCCCGCCGGGCCGGTGGCGGCGTTGGCAGCAGGCGACGGGGAACGACGGGGTTGTCCGCCTACGGGAGCCGTCTGGGCGACTCGAGCAACGCGAGCAGCTCGGCACTTGGCGCGGGCTCGGCGAGCGTCAGCCATGGACATGACGGAAGATCACACACGACCAGCGGAAGAAAGGCAACGACGCACCCCTACCTGGCGCGCCAAATGTCGGATTTCGTGTTCCAGCAGACCCTTGAGATTCGAACATGGGGGTGCACGCAGAGATCTTTCCCCTACCAGCTCACGCGTTAATTGTTTGCAAGGGATCTAAACTAGGAACGATGAACAGCACAAGAGACACGAGGTTTATACTGGTTCGGGCCACCGTTGTGGTGTAATACCCTACTCTAGTGTGTGGTGTGGTGGATTGCCTCAGGGGCTGATGGAGAATAGTACAAAGGAAGAACAACCTCGCGAGGGGCTGTTCTTGAGCTGGTGCGGCAGACTACTTGGTTGAGTCCAGTCGCTTCTCTCTCTCTCTCTCTCTCTCTCTCTCTCTCTAGTGGTTTCGACCTCTCGTTGTCCGTCTTTCTGTCGTTCGTCCTTGGTTCTCCGTTCTCGGTTCTCTCTCTCTCCCCTCTGTGGTGGCTAGTCCTATTTATAGAGGGAGGCCCTGGGCCTCTTTCCAAATAATGAGCGGGAAGGGCGCCAACAATTGGCCATTTTGAAGGGGAACATCTAGTACACTTATCCTGACTAAAGTTGGTCTTCGGCTGCCAAAGGCTCTGACGGTGACACCGTCCTGGGCTCCACGATGACCTCCGTCCTGCCGCTCTGCTGGTCTTGGTCTGTTGCACCGAAGCGGTAACCTTTGCCTGATGCCTTGGCCTATGCTTGCCTCCTTTGCACCAAAGGAGAAACGAGGACACTGCGCAGGCTGGCACCCGCCTGGCGCTCGCCTGGTCCCGATCGTCATGGCTTGCGTCATGGGGCACCCTCGTGAGGTACACTGCCTTGATCTCTCCGCCTCCTCGTGAGCCTGCCTGACAAGGATGTTCCTGAGGAAGGTTCCTGTCGTCCGCCCCGTGAGGCTTGGCCCCTCGCGAGGGTCTTGAGCTTGAGCTGATGAAGCTGGGCCGCTACTGGCCCCCACTTGAGCCACGCCAAGATGCCGCAGTGCAAGTCTGGGGACCCCTGCTCCTGCAACACCGGCTGTAATCCAATGTATTAGATGCTAGGTCAAACCTCACAAGAAATATCAGTGTGCACTACAATGTTACCTGAATGTACTTCAACTATTATTATAATTTTTCAGAACATAAACTTACATGTGTGTAGAGTCGTTCACCCGATGGTGTTTGCAGCTCGCCGGATTGTATTGGACATGGCGGGGTTATAGCAGATCTGTGTAGTTGAGGATCTCGCGGCGGCAATAGTGAGGAGGATTTGTACCTGCTGTTGACTTTTGACCAAGGCACCCTTGGTGGACGCAGTGTCGAAGTTGATGCAGCATCTTTTCTTGGAGCTCTATTTTTCGGTGTAGTAGGTGGATGCTAAGCTCTGTTTTGGGGTGCAGCAGGTGGATGTGGTGGTAATCCAGTGTTGTGACGATATCTCAGTGGATTGGTTTGAAAATTTTGGAGCGGTGGAACATCATCATAGTCATAATCATATTCATCATCTGCTGCAACATCGTGTTCAACTGCATCATCATTGTCTGTGCGGACATTCTGTCCAAACGTAGTGAACTCGTGCTTATACTCTGGGTTGAGAAATGTTATTGGCTCATCTTCATCGTCGTCATCTTCATCCTCCTGTCCGTGAGTGCCCTCCTAGATGAAGGTGACATCATCGTCATCCTCGACTACATCTTCTTCTTTGAAAAAATCCTCTTTCGGAGAGTAGTGCACCCTGTTTGTTGTCGTGAAGAATCCTCGAGGAATCTCAGGGGGAACCCAGCCAGTATCTCTTTCATAAGAAGCTTTACTCTTTCGAAAGTTGTTGTTCCCTGGGTTGTCAATTATGCCCGGCATTTTGTATCTGCTGAACGTCATTTCCTGCACACAAAATGACCAAGCTGCATTGTCAGGCAAAATGAACTGAATCATGCGAACTGCAATGTGTTACAAATGGTATTGCTAAACTAATGGAAGCTGACTGCATCACCCTACAAGGTGAACTGAAGTAACCGCACTGCATCGTTGTCCGTAATGAACCTACACAAGCATACTGCATAACCAAGCACGTTCACTGCATTTTCCCCCACAACGAACTGAAGCAACCGCACTGCATCATTTTTGTAGGCATACTGGACTATGTGTACTGCTTTGTCTGGAATAACTAAACTGATATGGTTGAGGAAGTGTACTGCTTACCTTGTGTTGCAGTGATTTCTTGCGTTTGCAGGAGGAAGTTCTCTTCTCGTCCGTTTGCACAACTTTCACGTTCGCCCGTGCAGTCCAGTTGCCCTTCAGAAGTTCATGAGCAGTCTGGACGTTGCTCAAGGTGAACGGAGACGGAGGATTTGCTCTGAAGGTCGTTGCAGACTTAATCCAAGAAGCTACGTGGATGAAGGAACCTTGTGCATAGTCCTCCTTGCTTGAATTGGTTTGATGTCGAGGCAGCACCAATCCACATCTGATGAAGTACAACTAATGCAGGCCCGGAGGAGTTCGGCAGCAGTGCTACCGAGCTGGTCCCATGGAAGAAGGCCGATATGCTGGTTGGGGTGGCGTAGCTCGTTTGCTGCAGCAGAAGAAGGCTGAGAGGCGATGGGCGGCGGCGCTGCTTGGCCGCTGTCGCGGAAGAAGGCCTGGAGGGGAGGGGCGGCGTCGCTGTCGGCCGCTACCGCGGAAGAAGGCCGGGAGGGGAGGGGCGGTGGCGCTCCCAGGCTGCCCCCGCGGGAGAAAATTGGGAGGGAAGGGGCGGCATCGCTGCCAGGCCGCCGTCACGGAAGAAGGCCGGGAGGGGAGGGGCGGCGGCGCTCCTAGGCCGCTGCCGCGGTAAAAGGCCGAGAGGGGAGGGGCGGCGGCGCTCCCAGGCCGCTGCCGCGGTAGAAGGTCAGGAGGGGAGCGGCGGTGGCGATCTGGTGGGCGATGTGCAGAATAAGGCTGGTGTTATTAAAATAAGACTCTTAAGGGGTGTTATCATAATAGACCCACCCTATATATAGGACAACACTATTCTAATCCCAGAATTAGAATAGTTATTTGGATCACATCAGCCCCTATAAGGGCCCCACAGAACCCCTCCCGAACATCTGAACTGCCCGGCCCGACCCACTGGATCCCGAGTCCACCACGACAGGATGCACCTGATCCCCCGATCCCGATCCCGAGCCGACCAACCCCCCTCCTCGCCCGTCCTCCCCTCGATCCCCGACCTCCCCCGTGGTTTGCCGCCGATCTTCGCCGGATCCGGTGCCTCCCCCCGTCTCCAGCTCCTGGCCGACCAAATCCGGCGCCTCCCCTCCGTCTCCAGCTCCTGGTCGACTGGATTCGGCGCCTCGCCTCCGCCGCCACCTCCTGGCCGACCACTGGCATGGGCGAGCGAGCGATGGCGGACGCTGGCGCGAGGGAGCTCGCGTCGCCTGGATGCGGCGAAGCCGCCATGGACTTCCTGAAGCCCCATCCTCCTTCTATCCTCACTGCCTGACGCCTTGGCAGAGTAGATGACGGCCCCTACGCGAGCTACGGCGAACGGCGGCGCCTTCAAATCCAGCAACGGTACATGAACTTCCTCCCACTTGTTGCCTTCTTCTTCAATCTTGCCTTGCCTGACCTTATTTCTTTGTGCAGATGAACTTCGCGCCCTTTGCAAGACATGCATTGCCATGGAATTGCTCTTCTACCTCCCCGACGAATTGCTCTCAAGGTGGCCTATCAGCTGCTGGAAAAAGGTTGGCCGAACTTCTAGCCAGGGTAAGGTTGAACTTCCATCTGTTTGTCATTTTCTTACAGCCGTGTGAAGTTCAGGTACTGTGTGAGCATCAGTCCAGGCTACAAAAAGCATTATAAAATCTGCCTGCTTACAGCCATGTGAAGTTAAGGTAGTGTGTGAGCCTTAGTCGAGGCTGCAAATTTTTTGGAAATCTGCCTCCATTCACATGTGAAAAGCAATGTGATGTTCAACTATTAAGTGTGCTAGAGTTCAGGTTGGTATGTACAAGGTCATGTGCAAAAAATAAAAGGAAAATAGAGCATGCATGTGATCACATGAAGGTGAGGTTGTTATGCACTAGTGGTTACCATTCAAACTCATGAAGGTTCAGGTTTTTTAACTGTAGACAGTATTTCCCATTGCATGCAAACAAGAAGTTCAGGTTGTGGAGAGTGCCCAGTTCCGGTACATATAAGTAATCAAATAGTGTAGAATTAACACAATCTGAGGTTCATTCTTTGAAGGGCACTCAACTAAGGTACAAAAGAATTGACATATGCTCAGCTCAGTGAAGAGTGTGATGCCTGTCCTAGGTAAAAAATATGTACATGGACACCACTTTATATGAGAAGCTCAGGCTATCAATAATGCTCAGTTCAGTTACAAAGCTATAGGCAGATGTAACTTGTGTGCTAATAAACATTTTTTATTTTATGTCATCAAGACGAGAGACGCATGAAGAAGCTTAGAAGTTCCCAGCAGTAAGTACACAATCCTTAGCATGTACGCGTTGCACCACCCCCTCAATGGGTCACCCCTCAAATGCACCAACATCATTACCAACCTGCTCCAGACAAAAAATCGATGACACCCGAAACACATGGAGACTTCCAAGATGCTGGGTCACAGCCCTATCCGCACAACTTTGCGCCTCCACCTAATTGGGCGACGCCGGAAATCCCCCGCGGATTCTTTGTATCCACCAGCAGACCCCAAGCACGCCGATGGAGGAGGGTGTTAGCTCAAGTCCTGCGTGTAACTCTGGAGGTTATCCTGGTGAGGCTCGTCAATGCCAAAGGGAAGGAACTAAACCGGATCCCAGGACTAATCCAACAGGAACACACACACGGAGGAGAGTGGTCTACACACTACCACCGTTGGATCCTACTGCTGCTACAAGTCAGAATTGTACGGGACATAAGGTAGATGGATCCCTTCACAAAACAAAAGAGCAAACCAAATCCAGGATCGCAATATCTCCACAACAACCTCAAGCAAAAAGCACACAAACAAGAAAGAGGACATCTTCAGCCCTCCTTCCTCCTCGTGATCCACTCCTTCATCCTGCTATGATTACTCCGCCGTGCACCATCCCAGAGGGACAACAGCAGACTCCGGTGGAGTTGTGATCATACACGCACGTAAGTGAAACAAATATTTAGGTATTTATATATGCATCTTGTATTATCTACAAATTTTCTGCTCCCTCCAGGATAACAAGTTCATAAACTGCATTTTAACGTGTCGTTTGGATTATTTTTTCTTTTTCTACAGATGCTGGATCTCCCGGATTATCTAATACCAAGACTAAAGATGCAATTCCAAGATGTAGAGAAAGCAAGGGAATTTTATAGCAGATACGCCAGACATGCTGGTTTTGGAATCAGGAAGACGGGGGGAATGACAACCACAAGTATTTTGTTTGCGCGTTCCAAGGGAAACACACAACTTCTGTTTCGGAGGCTCATAGGAAGCGAAACAAAACATCGCAGAGGATAGGCTGCAATGCAAGAATGAGGGTGAAGGTGCAGTAGGATAACACATGTGTGGCAATGGACATTGAGTACAATCATAATCACCAACTCATGCAAACTGATGACATGCTGGTATTCTTGCACTCACACAAGAATAATGACCCCACTATTCTGGAGTATGTAAAGCTCCTGCAGTACCATGATGTCAAGCATACAACAACCATGTCCATGCTATCAGAAAATGAAGATGGAAGCTACTTCCTAAGCATGACCGGACATGACCTACTGAACCAGTAAGTATTCAAAAATGTACATACTCCAAATGTACATAGCATCCTAAGTCACCACCCTTTGCTAGCAAAAATAACAAATGAATGTTTGCATATAATTTGCAGGAAAGCCATGAATGCAAAGAAAGATAATTTGGATGATGTTTTGAAACTTGTATCATTCTTCAAAGACATGAAGGCAATCAATTATGAGTTTTGCTATGACATACAAGTAGACAAGGACAAGTCAATTAAAACATTTTTCTGGTCCAATGCAAGCTGCAGAGGACCATATCAAGACATTGGCGATTGCGTAACATTCGACACAACTTACAAGACCAACAGATTTCATATGCCTCTGGGATTGTTTGTTGGAACAAACCATCACTTGCAGTCAACGATATTTGCTGTTGCCCTGATCAGAGACGAAGATGCAAAGTCATTCAAGTGGCTATTCGATACATTTGTACGGTGCATGAACAACAAGCACCCAACTTGCATTCTAACAGGTGAGTTCAAAAGAAACTCTACAAGTTTCATCATCTTTTCAGCCTATGGGTCTGTATTGGGTACATTGGTTTTATCTGAAAATAATGTAAAGCAAGCAGTTCAACCACTGTTAGCATAGAAGTCCAACAAAAACAATATAAGAAGCAAAATTATATGTCACATGTTTAGAAAAAATATAGTTCTGGATGTGAAGTTCAAATAGAGGAACCATAGAAGTTCAAGGACACCGCTGTAACAAAAAACATATGAAACATGTTCAGGAAAAATATAGTTTTGCATGTGAAGTTCAAGCACCGGTACCACGGAAGTTCAACAACACTCCTGTAAGAAAAAAATTGGGTTACATTATTAGTTAGTAATACTGCTACCTTTGAAGTTCAAGTACTTGAACAACATAAGTTCAACAACACTGCTGTAAGGAAAATTTATGTGACATCATTAGATAGTCCTATTGCTACCTGTGAAGTTCAAGTACTTGTACATCATAAGTTCACCATCAGTGCAAAAAGAAGCAAGTTTTATTTTTTAATTTATGCATACCAGTGCCCCTCGATGGCGAAAGCTATACCACAATCATTCCCAAACACCGTCCACAAACTATGCCGTTGGCACATCCTGAAGAAGTACAAGGAATACCTTGTGTTGTTGTACAAAAAGTATTAAACATTCAAAGAGGAGTTCACAACTATATTAAACTGGCCGCTGATGCCAGCGGAGTTTGAAGCTTCCTGGGCTGAACTCGTGCACAAGTACAACTTGGAGAACGACCAGATGATGATGCGGCTGTGGAGTGAGAGGAAAATGTGGATTTCAGCATATTACAAGAACATTTTCTGTGCTAGAATGACTTCCACACAACGAAGCGAGAGCATGAATCACGTGCTCAAGAGAGGGTATCACTACTAGGGAAAAGCCTAGCAGCAACGCGGGTTTTAGGCCTATCAGTAGCGCCGGGCGGAGCGCCATCGATAATGCGCGCTGACTAAAGCTTAGCAAAGCAGCGTTCGGACCCGCTGCTGCTAAAATGATGTAGTAGTAGCGCTTCTCCAGAGCAGCGCTGCTGGTAATTAGTAGTAGCGCTCCTCCTTGCCCGCGCTACTACTATTATTTAGTATTTTATTTATTTTTAATTCCATGTTCTATTTCATACACCTTTACACACTTTTTCATACTACAGAATTTAGAGACTGTTTTTACATCATAATGAGTAGGTGAAAACTCGTGGACTAGTTTCAAGTGGATGGACATCCACTTGAAACTAATTCGCGGTTCCTTCACCCAATGATATAATAAATATCATATCATATCATTAACAACTTATGATCATAATACATCATTGTCATATAACACCTCCTCAAGATCATCGTTTTCATCAATGAGACATCACATAGCAAATTGGTCACTAGTCGTAATCACAAGTACTCCTCATCATCAACTCTAACACATTGTATCACATAATAAACATATTGTACCTAATAGGACCTACTACATTCTCTTAGGACCTACTATATTCTCTAAGATAAAATAGCAAAAAACAAGATAGCCCCTGACTCTCCATTATGGAGAATGGAGATTATCCTGTCTCCAATTCTTGCCTTTAAGCAATGTTACTTCCAAGAACCTCCTTGCGAATGTCCAAACATTTTTCCATTCTTTGATTAGCATGTGTTCACCGGTTTTAGAAATCCGATATGCACAGTGAGATCCAGAGGATGACCTGGCTGTATG
This sequence comes from Aegilops bicornis, assembly GCA_021605145.1. Lineage (NCBI taxonomy): Eukaryota > Viridiplantae > Streptophyta > Magnoliopsida > Poales > Poaceae > Aegilops > Aegilops bicornis. The sequence goes on along the minus strand of CM038672.1, from coordinate 198,048,488 downwards.
TTCAGAACTTCAAGGCGACCATTGTAATACATCAGATGAGGCACACAATCCATCGGTATTTTCTGTTGAAAAACATAGTAATAACTTCGTAGTTAGCAATGATGTACTAGTTTTGGAAGTATGCAAAAGATGCACGGTTGTCATAATAGTAAAAAATCTTACCAGGGTATCTCCGTAGAAGTTATCATGGTTCAACACGTGCACTAGTGGCACGTATTCACCATAATTTGGAGGAGTTCGATAATAGGTATTGTAATTCTCAAAGAAAGTACAATAAGCAATCACATGACTTTTCTCCTTATAAGTTAATTCGGAGCCATCAGTGTAGTGGGTTTTGTCTACCATCTTATGCACATTCTTTGAAGATTCAAAATAAGCTGTCAATGGAAATAAGCTGTACAGATTTACTTCAAAATCCATATCATCATGGGTCCTTAGGTGTATTTTCTTTGTTTCAAAATTTTCATGGTCTTCAAAACCCATCCTCTCCAAGACATAGCGTCTTGCATGGCATGGGATAAGCTAGTCGAATTGTAAAAGATGAAAATTAGACGTTGAAATAGTTGAAGTCATGCTGAATTACGAAAAAAACTCTTGTCGTTGTTGCGTACCGTTTCAACATTGAAGGTCTCCTCGAGCTTAATGCTGAAGCGCCGATCTTCTTCCAGCTCAACGAACCTGTCGCACATACCTCGATCGTCGTGGCACCAGCTCCACTCCCCCGGGAGACTGTCGTCGTCCTAGTACGGCATTTCCTACGTTCATAATTCAAAGATTAAACTTGTAGAATTAAATATATGTACTAAAAAACATAGGCCTGAAAAATCCGGCATGACCTTTGCTAAAAAAGGACATATCGAGCGCCTGAAATTTGCCGGAACGGAAATTAATCAACACTCCGGCAAAACATAGGCCACTCGGAGGTGTAAACTGAACATGAACGGCCACTTGGCAACCACTATCCTATTTGAGCAACAAAAGATATACATGGATATTTGGCTAGTCTCACCTCGATGTCGAAGGGGGTCGGTGACGAGGACGACGGCGGGGATGATGGAGGGGCTCCTTGATTTCTGCAAAAGCAAAAACCGTATAAGCTATCACTAATACATCCCGAATAATTGCTTAAACTAAAAAATAACAACAAATATGACATGTTCAACTAGTTTATTAATTCAACTAGTTTTTACTAAATATAAACTTACTATAAATAAAATATGTGGTTCAACTAGTTATATTAATTATCTTACTAAAAAACTAGTTCTTTCTAAAAGTAAAGTAGTTCAACTAGTTATATTAATTATCTTACTAAAAATACATTAGTTCTATTAATTTAACTAGTTCAACTAGTTCAACTAGTTTATTAATTTACTTACTAAACTAGTTCAACTACAACTAAAATAATTCAACTACAACTACTATTAATCATACTGCCCTAAATTTTCTTACTTCTATTTTATTCAAAACACCTACGATTTGCAATAACAGAGACAAGGGAGGGAGGGAGGAGAGAGGAGGGGAGCGGGCGGCCGGAGGAGGAGGGAGGGGCGGCAGAAGTGAGGGAGGAGGGCACGGTGGGAGGAGGAGGGAGGAGGGCGCGGTGGGAGGAGGATGCACGGAAGGAGGGAGTACCTCGGTGGCATCGGACGATGGTGAGGTCGAGAGCGGCGCGGTGAGGTCGAGAGCGGAGGGGGTGGGGGAGGCGGCGGCGACGGTGAGGTCGAGAGTGGTGGCGGGCGGCAACGGTGAGGTTGAGGGCGGCCTCGGGTGGCGGCGGTGAGGGCAGGATCGGGCTCGGGCGGCGGCGATAGAGGAGTAGGGGAACAGGGGGAGGAGGACTTAGCGAAATTTTGAGCGGGGTTAAGTTGAACTAGCAGTAGCGCACTTTAGGAACCGCGCTATAGCTAATGTATCTATAGCGCATTTTACTGAAAAACGCTACTGCTAAGTCTAAGCACGCATAAAAAAATACATTGGCCATCAATGATCTTTTTGTGTACAATCTGAATTGTCAATATGAGTCCACTCTGGTAGGAACTGGGGAGGACTCATATTGTGCCACAAATTCTACACATAGAGTTTAGTGAAGACCAACTGGTTGTGATAGTTTCAGAAGTAACATATTTAAGGTGGTAAACACCTGTTCATGAGCGAGGTGGGACTAAACTTGTGGGCTGATCGTAGCAGCAGCGATTTTCTTAGAAGCGCCAGGTTAACTTCTATAGCGAGAGCGAGGTTCACCGTAGGGCGCCATCGCTATAACTAGCTGGGTTGCGAGGTCATGGCAATTAGAGCAAGAGCAGCGGTTTCATGGGAGCGCTACTGCTACTTTCCTTTCAGCAGCGCGTTTTTATATCAAGCGCTGCTGCTAATTAGCAGTAGCGCCTTATTTTAGAGCGCGCTGCTGCTAAGATTTGTGTATAGGCTTTTCCCTAGTAGTGTATGTCAAGGGGACCCAGAACCTACACAAGTTTCCTAGGCGGGTAAATGCTTGCATACAAACTCGAATGCAGAAGGAGAATGAGCAAACGATGACCAGCATGGTATTAAGACAAAATAAACACCCCCATCATATTGTGAATTCTTTCAACATGTACACACTGTATTTAAAAGATGAAACCCATGACTCTGCCTCGACTAATATCTTATTTTTTGACATGTGCAGACCAATCCTGTGACAACAACAACCTACGGCTACGAGGAAGACATGGCTATCAAGTACACGAGAGCCATGTACACCGAGATGAGGACTAGGATGAGAAAAGCCACGCTGTTTCACGCAAAGCCTACATCAGAGCCCACTAAGTACCTTGTGTACTACCACAACAAGGCTGGCCATCATGATGAAAACAGATTTGCCTGGTCAAAGCATGAATTCTAGGTTGTAGCTGACCCAAAGAATGAAACATACTAGTGTGAATGCAAGCTTTTGGCACACACAGGTGAGCAGAAAAACAAACTCATTAAATAGCTAAACTAGTGGTACCATATCAAATATATGAAACTCATTGCTGGCTCACAAACTATGTATTGGGCATTCATCACAAAATGCAGGCCTATTCTTCCTTCACATCATGAACATACTGGACTACCTGAAGCCTGACAAATTTCCAGACAAATATATCCTCAAACGATACACAGAGACTGCAAAATCACAACCAACCTTTGATACAAGGGACAACAACACAACTGTATCGGATGGCAGCTCAAGACTATCGAAGCAAGACATCTTGTTGCAGCTAAATTTTATGGTTAACAAAAAATCGATGAGATGTGACCAGCAATATGACAGAGCCTTCTATGTTCTCAAGAGGCTCGTGGAAGATCTTGATGCAATACATTCAGGAAATCAAGTGGATGCTGACGAAAGGATGGCTGAAGAGGATGCTGAAATTGAAGATGACCTTCATTATTATGTAGCTGAAATGCTCTAGGCCGCTCCTCAAGCCAACCAGTGCAAGCAGGGTGTTGACCAATTAATGTAGCAGCGGCAGCAAGAGACGATGAAACTGGCACGATACTCTGAAACAAAGGGTAGGAAGAAAATTTCTGCAGCAAAGAAAAGTGACAAGAGAGCTCAAATAAAGGCACCACCTGCAGGAAGAGTCGTCGTGCTCGATGAGAACAGAGTGCCACTTGGACACAGGCAATGTAGTGTGTGCAAAAAGGTTGCAGGACACAACAAGTTCACCTGTCCAACACTCTTAGAAAGAAACGATGCCGAGGAGGTCAAGCAACCCAAAGTTCGAAAACAACAGCCCAAAGTTATAGAATAAAACAAGGGACTACACCTATAGAAAGAAAGCAGCAGACTTTGTAGCATATGCATGGAGTATGAACCACATAACGCAAGAACATGCCCAAAGCGCGCAGATGATGAAAAGACAAGCAAAAAGCCAGAGAAGAAACAGAAAGCAAAACCTAGAGCCAGCAACAAGAAAGTGGTGGAAGGTGAAGAGGAAGACGAATATGAAGACACCATCGAAGAAGAGGAAGATGAAGAGGCAGAGGTACATGATGAAGAGGAGCACAAGGTTGATGAACAGTTAGACTAGGTCAGTTAAAAAAAGCAAACTTATGTCATGTCAATGTGCAGAATGTTATTCCACTTTTGAAACAGTATTTTAGGAGAAGCTTACTTGAACTTCTATTGTTGAAGTTTCAAAGAAATTATACAGTAGAAGTTCAAGTAAGCTTACTGCAGAAGTCCTGGTATAGTATGAGAGGAGGTGCTGGTGATGTATTGCATGAAAGAGTAATAGAATGAAAATATACATTGTGAAGTTCAAGTAATATTACTACAGAAGTCCTAGTATATTATGAGAGGAAGTGCTTTACTGGTGATGTATTCCATAAAAGTGCAAGCAAGAATAAAAATGAAATTATACACTATGAAGTTCAAGTAAGCTTACAGTAGAAGTTCTGGTATATTATGACAGGAGGTGCTGGTATTGTATTACATAAAAGAGCAAGCAGCAATAAAATGAAAAATATACAGTTTGAAGTTCAGGTCAGCTTACAGAAGAAGTTCTTGTATATAAATCGATGAAGGAAAAAATATGCTTAAAAAATAAAGTTTTGCCATATGAAGTAAGGTTAGCAAGCCTAAGACAACGCGTTCAGATATGAAGTTCTGTTTGGATACGTGCAGAAGTTCATGTACAATGCCGACAAAAGATAAAGGAACGTAAAGGAGTGTATGAGAATATTTTTGCCAAAGTTACAGTTGAAATCCATTCACAGTTGAAAAAACACAAAAAACACATATAGGTTCTATGCAAAAGGCTACATATTGGTTGGGTTGAAAAATACCAATACTTTACACAATATACATCTCAAAGCATAAGTTCAAGTCTACGATCATATGTTGGGGGCCAAAATTAAACAACACAATAAAACAGTAGTTCAATCATAGCCCAGAGAGAACTTCAAGTACATCTGTTGGGGGAAAAACATACAACACATGGATACTGAAAGCGATGCAGTACATTGAAATTCACAAGCCAAATCATTCTTCACACCAAATACATTTGTCCTCAATATCACAACTAATAGTGCTGCCGCTATAGATACACAAATTACTAAACAATTCTTACAAACCAAATCTTTACATAATCGTTCCAATCATTATCAAACCTAAATCTTTACGAAATCAAATCTACACTGGAAGAATGCTTCGAATTCATGGGCCCAAGGACCGGATCTCTTTAGGAAGCTCTGTACGCATGATTTCATTCTTCTCGCTAAAGATTAGAGTGTGCATGAACTCAGCCTTCCAGTCATCTGCAGCAGCATGCCAACAAGAAATGAAATGATGGTTTAGTAAAGGATAACTAAAACCAGAGCAAGAGTGTCTCAGCAAAAACACACAAGAAAAATGAAAGGATGATGATACAAGAACAAGGACAAAACGTACCTTCACATCACCAAAATCATCAACAAACTCATCGCCATCATATGTAGAGCAGAACTTCACGGGAAAGAAACCACAATCATTATTCACTTGCTTTAGAACATCGATAAAAGTTGGCCTCTTTGCAATATTCGCCCAGTTAGGCTTCTTGCTCGCTTTGTACGCAGCCTTGCCGTACACCTCCTCGAGCAACCCAACAAATCCCTTGATCTGCCAGAAATGACAGATAAGATGAAGTCAAAAACATGTTAACCAAAATAGTTAAGTTCACGTACATAAAAGGGACACTTGCATAAGATCCAGCTAAACAAATACCAGAAGCTCAACTGTCAGATGATAGTCAGTTCAAGCAGTATTACCAAAACAGAGACAAAAACATATTTTGTCAACACAAGGCATAATAAACTTCGTGTCAAACAAGCAAATATGAAAGGAGGTTCAGGCTAAGAAACACTCATCATATTTTGGCAGTCTCCGGTTAAACTTGTTCGTGACGTTCCCTTATTACTGTAAGGAAGTGAATCAAGGATGTCAATGCTCCCACGATATCTATTCAGCACATACACACTGTAGTGCGCCATTGTGTCAATTGGCTTGAATAGTATCAAAAACCTGCCAAGTATGAAAGAAACGGTGAACAAACTATAAAGCATAGGTATTAAACAACCAGGATGAACAAAAACTTCTTGACAAACTCATCAAAAGGATGTAAATAAAATTTTAAAAAGCAAGAGTAATGAAAAACTAACGAGCTTTGCGTTAAGAAGGTCTTCCTTGTGAACAAATATTCAGAGGAGATGAGAAGATTTTTTTGCATCAAACTTTGGAACTGTTGCACCGAAAAAATCATACTCCAGGCAGCACTGTGCATTCACAAAACACAACTAAAACACCTCCCAAATGCCACTACACCAAAACTAGAGCAAAAAAGGGAGATAGGGGTGCAAAGAAATAAAACATGTATGAAGTAGGGACTAAGTACAACCCTGTCAGCAAAAGAGAATATCTCATAGGTCTCCGACTTATCCTTCCACAAGTTTATGAGATAATCCATTATGTCTCCGTCCATCTGCTGCCCTTCACCGAAAAGAGTATAAATGACACGTCCTGTGAGGTCAATCACATTCCCAGGGATGGTAAACATGCAGTAGCTTGTGCTGCAGATTTAGAAGGATGGCAAAAAATATTAGAAGTTCAGATACAATAACAAATAGAAGTTCAAATACTATAACTCAAAGGCAAGGAGAGATGAACAGAAGTTCAAATAGTACAATAGCAGAAGTTCAAACAGTATAACTCCAAGGCAAGGAGAAATGAACAGAAGTTCACATACTATAACAACAGAAGTTCAGAACAAAGTAGAATCTCTGGCAGCAACAAAAATAAGAAGAAGAAAACTCACTCAGAATACTTATTTAGACTGTCTTCACTAAGTACATAGAGTCTCAACCTCCAGGCCTCGGATAGATGAGGGTAACAGTATTTCTTTAGGGGAGCGACAACCGAACGCCACTTCAAAGGCAATCTTGATGCTCTCTTGGAGGAAGTTACGTTGCCAGACTCAACTGCCGGTTTCCTCCTGGTGATGAGAACATTCTTTCGACCTCTCCCAGCAACAGTACCAGCAGCAGATTTACCATCCTTTGGGTAAGCAATCTTCTCAAAATCATCATCTGACAAAATCAGCTCTGCTTCGACTGCACCAACCTTACTGGAGCAAGGGGTGTTGGGAGCACCACAAATACGAACAGTCTGCTTCCCCAACTTGGAAGGAATAAGGGTTCGAGAGCTATCATCTTCTCTCGGGGCTGTACTCATAGATTCCTCCCTAGGCTTGTATTCATGTGACCTGAGGAATGAGTAGTGGTAATCGGTCAAGTCCAACGGCTCCACTGTAAAAGAAAAGGAAGAGAAAAAAATACCATTAAATATAACTGAATTTCAAGTACAGCACAATGTGAAGTCCAACTAATATAGATGACATGGTTACTACTCAAGCTAACCTAAAAAAATGTGTGGCATTTTAAGAACTAAATGAAGTTCAAGCACAACCCAAGGCACAGTTCAAGATAAACTGATGAACTGGAAAACATTCAACTACAGCTAACAAAAAGCCTAGAAAGGCATCAGCTCTAATGTTCAAGTAGAAGAAATGCTCGTATCCAAGTAAGCAATGGGAGGAAAAAAATACTGAAAGTAAATACACAAGCAAAATAAAAAAGATAAAAATGAAGTTCATGTAGAAGAAATGCTCCTCTGCATCTGAAACTAGCAGCCCAGCCAGATCTCAAGCAGAAGTTCAAGTTCAAGAAAAAATGAAGTTCATGCAGAATAAAAGATGCAGTACAGGTAAGTAGTCCAAGTTTCAAGACTTACATGTATAGTAGCCAAACATAGCTTGGAAGAATGTCTCAAACAGGTTAGAAGAAGAAATTGAGTACAACCACATCTTCCTGATATCCTCTATATTTTCATGGGAATAATTTGCAAGAACCCCATCATGAAATGAATTAACATTCGTAAGCATGAAGAATCTGAAGTCGATACTGCCATCAAACACAAAAAAGAACAATGTTAGAACAAAAAAGGTAGACAACGAATAAAAGACGTCGCAACCTACGTACAACTACAGTTAAACACAAGTGATAGAGAGAAAAGCGGAACTCATACTTGTTATTATGCTGAGGGACATCAATCCAGTCCAAAGGGAAATGGTCAATAGTAAGTGGACTGAAGGGTGTCTCCCTGTCATTGCTGGCATCGCTCCAAAGCTTCTTGATGTTATCAGTCATCCGTCGAAACAGGCGTACCGCACAGTCATCGTCTGGTCCATAGTGGGAGTCGAGAAGCTGGAACCTTGAATTCTTTAGGTCAAGAGATATCAAAACCCAATGACCAACACCACCCATGTGAGCAGGAATTTGAGGCGGGTCAAAAGTGGGGAAAACAACCTGAAGCAACATAAACACATGAATCATTAAAAACTAAAATTAATATCAAACGGTACAAAGAAAAATAAAACAATACAAACACAATGGATTGCAGTGCAAAACTAATACAAAGGCAAAGAACAAGATATTGCATATAGAATCATGTGCATCAATGCTATATGGACCAGTCGCCAAGAAGTACTTCCTCACACGGGAATCAAATTGACCTCCGAAAATCTTGTCCTAAAATAATGCAGACAACACCAACATATGAAAATACAAAATGAGACAAACAAGTTTTAACTAAAATGGTAAGGAACAAAACAGAAAAGAAATCACTATATGGTTCACTTACACAAACCCAATATGGCATGAAAAGTTTGTCTGATCCCTGGTACTTCGCACGTAGGCAGTAGAGTGCAACCTCAGCCACATTAGATCGAATCATTCCATGAGGAGCAAAAGATACTGCGACATCTTCAACAGAAGCTTCACACTCCTTGTTTTGGAACATAATCATTGATCAAAAACAAGCAATACAAAGTAAAAGAAGTTCAGCATCAGGAACTCAGGAAGTTCATAACACATGTAAGCACAAAAGTTCAGCTAAGTCACAACAGGCAGTACAAAAAGGCCAGAAGTTCAGCACCAGAGAAGTAAAATAGAAGTTCAGCAACACAGAGTAAAGAAGTTTAGGTATGAAACCACAGGCAGTTCAAAGGGGGTAGATGGATGTAAATATTGACCAGTTGCACTCCCCTCTTGGAGCAATTATTCGTAAGCCTGGTTACACTAAAATAAAAGTCATCATCCTTCTTTCGGACGACAGCAAGGTCACTATTTGCTCAGCAAGAGAAATGGAAATTAAGAACAACATTGAAGCACATAGATTCACGACAGTTTAATTAAGAGCAACATTCAAGCACAATATTCAAACACAAGCACATCTCAGCTGCTACACCAGAAAAGATAAAACCACTGGATTATAAACATCACAACCCATGCATTACAAACCTTCCCCCACATAGAAATGGGTTCACTTAACTTTATTTACAAACCACACGACAAAGCACAAACAAGAAGTTCAACTTGCACCACACAGGCAGTTCACAAGGATATCATGGACAAAAACAAACAACAAAAGGGACGGGGACGGCGAAAGAAGAGAGAAGCATGCTCCTCTCTTTATGGATTCTTGCCTAGACCAGTGGCAGCACTGGAATGATCAACCTTCTCTCCATAGCTACCGCTTTCAGTCTCTTCATCGTCATCTTCACTAGACACTGCAGCGTCGTCGGGAAGGACACTATCAGCAGCTGGAGCAGCTGGAGAATCTGAAACAACAAAAACGGTTGGATCTCCTGTACTATGAAGAGTTGGAGAACCAGCATCAGCAGCAACTGATGGCTCTACTGCAGGAGACTTCTCCGGGCCTGCAGCAGTACTACCACCAGACTCAACAGCAGCCTCGATGGGATCTTTCTCCAAAATGATATCTCTAGATGTTTTGCCCCATGCATCTTCCTCAATATCGGAACCGCCGTCCCCTTCTTCTTCCATCTCAAGCTCTCCCCTTCGCTCGCCACCACCGTGTCTTTGCTGTCCTCCGTCCTTTGCCTCTCACAGCCACCATGCCCCCCAAAACCAACAAAGGCAAGGGAGTGGCCAAGGACGCCGGGACGAAGGAGCCGCCGGAGAGCAAGTTGGCGGCGCGGCGGATGCAGCTCGCCTACTTCCCTTCGACGGTCGACGCGGTCCACCTTCGGGACTACTTCAGGCCCCTGTGGTGGTGCAAGATGGGGGGGGGGGGGAGACGACGGGGCATCCGGCCACGCGTGTCATCCCCGCCAATTGCGCCGAGGCCACCCCGAATTGGTATCCGTTCTTTGTCGATTACTTTTCTTGCGGCCTCTGCCCCCCTTTCTCCGACTTCTTCAATGATGTCATGCACACATTTAGCTTCCACCTTCTGGATTTCACCCCCAATGTCGTGGCGTGCGTGGCTCTTTTCGCCCATCTCTGTGAGGGCTTCGCTGGAGTGCTCCCCAACACGGCGCTCTTCCGCCACTACTTTTATCCTCGAATCCAAAAGGGAGGCGCCATCTCCGGTTGTGTCGCCTGGATCCCAATGTCCAAAGGGACATACTCGAAGGGAGCTCAGAAGGAGAGGTGGGAAGAGTGGCGGGGCCGGTGGTGCTGGATTGAGGAGGAGGACCCACAGGAATACTGCCGGGTTCGCCAGGCGCCGCCGGTTCGCAGGAACGACCGGGGCAATGTCGACACCCAGGATGACAAGCTATGGGATGGCCACCACCAGGATTCACCGCCTCACCGTTGTCGGGCTCACCCCGGAGATGATTGGGGCGGACTTCATCCGCCGCCGAATTGGTCTTCTGCATAACAAGGGGAGGCCGGCCTGGCTCTTCAGGAATGCGGCTGACATCATGAGGCTCCGCCGCGGTCTGAATCACAACTTCACTGTGATGGGGCACGCCCACTTTTGCCAGCGGCTCTTCCAGCTCGACGTGAACCGCAACGGCAAGGCCGAAAGGTCTGGCAAGGCTGGAAGGCTGGCAAGGTCGCCAAGGGGCCTTTGTTTGGGTTGCCAGTGGGGGTGGTCCCGCTGAGCAACAACTCGCGCCAGACTGACATCATCCCCATGATGACGGATGCAATGCGCACGATCCCATCCCAAATTGGGCCGAGCCGCCGGCGGATCAGGTGCAAGAGTTCTTTGATACTTTGGCGGAGAGGTAAGTCCGCCAGGACACTACCCTAGCGGAGATGGACTATATTGTCGCCAGGGCGGCAGAGGCGGAGCTCGCCAGGGAGGCCGGCAGCGCTGGCGGCATGGAGGACGAGGTCGCAGTAGCCGCGGAGGAGAGGTAGCTCGCCCAGTGGGTGAAATCCGCTGGGAGGCCAGCAGCACCGGCACCGGGGCCCCTCTTTATTGAAGATGTGGTCGACAAGCCGTCGTCGGAGGATGTCGAGCCTGTCGACCCTCCGGTAACGGGGAGAGGGCGATTCCTGCGGCGGGCCAGCTCCGGCGAGCCGGTTCGGCCCGACAGGGCTGTGCAACCGCAGCAGACCCAGGAGGGGTCCGTACTCTAGACAAGGGCCGCGGCGGCGAGGAAAGTTGGTGAAGGCCGCGGTGGCGAAGAAGAAAGCAACTGCGTCTTCTTCGTCCAAGTGTGGCCAGATTCCACCTTCTTCCCCTCCTCCAGCAGACGTCGACACGGAGGTCATCTTTGACTTTGGGTCCCTCAGCCCAAGGAGGAAGAGGAAGGCAGTAGAAGAGGAGGTGGAGGACGAGTAAGTATCTTGTTCCTTTTTGTCATCTTTGTCCCCTCAGATCGTGCCGCTTATCTTGATTCGTTTTCATCTTTGCAGGGATGCGGAGACGCTGGCCCAGAGGGTGAAGAGGGCTAGGGCTTCGGCGGGAGGCCAGCCCCCGGCAGGCACTTCCGGTACACCACTAGTAGTATTGAGTAGCCCGGATAGCAGCCCCCGACGTAAGCTCATCACTCGCCCCTCATCAATGTGTGTTGGGGGTACGATACCTTGGTGCTGACCCTGCCGTGATTGCAGGAGGAGGACAACATCATGAGGAGCCACTGAGGGCTACCCCCAACACGCAGCCCCCATCGACCACGCCACCCCGAGGGGCGTCCCCGGCAAGGGTGCCAAGCACCGAGCCCATGCACACGGAGGAGGACGAGGCAAACTTTGGCGCTGGTTACTCCGCCTCGGCGCCATATGTTGGCGGGGAGGGGGCCTCTTCTTCCCAGCCTGGCACGGGTAAGTCACTCGCCTTCCGTCCCTGTTATTTTTCTTTTTGATTCTTGGTCTTGGCTTCGCTTCATCCCCTTCTCGATATCCAGATCCTCCCTATGTGGACCGAGAGGACATAGACACCGTCATCGAGGATGTCGCCAAGGATGCCGCGGCGGAGGCCGAGAAGATCGCCGTCGAGGAGGCCGCCAAGGTTGCTGCTGAGGACGCCGCCAAGCGGTCTGCCGAGGAGCCTGGCAAGGCTGCTGCCGGGGAGGCCGGCAAGGTCGTTGCCGAGGAGGAGGTGGTTGACGACCAACCTTACTCCTCCGCTGCCTCTGGCTCGGGCAAGTACCTGAAGGTGAGCGACGACATGTTCGTCCACCTCCCAGGGATGGCGAGCACCAGGGCATCCACCGAGGGATAGATGTTCGACGAGCTGAGCGCCGACGGTGGCGGTTCCCAGGAAGAGCGGCTCCTCCAGGCCATGGGCGCCAGCTTTCGGAAGCTCCAGGTTCTCCACCGCGCCCGCCTGGACAAGGGCAAGTCTAGGATGGCAGCGGTGGACAAGGCGGAGGCGGACCTCGAGGGGCGTGTCGTCGAGACGCAGGCTTGGTTCCACCAGGCCTGTGAGGAGCTGAAGACCGCCCAGGATGAGCTGGCCAAGCGCAAGGTGGAGCTCGTCGTGAAGCAGGCCGACATCAAGAAGGCCCAGGAGACGGTGAAGAACTAGGCTGCCAAGGACGAGGCCGCTCGGTCCCAGCACGAGGCCGCTCTGAACTACCAGGAGGAGGACCTTGCCGCTCGCGAGGAGAAGCTCGATGCGACACTCCGCAGCAAGGACGAGGAGGTCGAGAAGCTTGTCCTGCAGTGGACCCAAGAGCTGGAGCAGAAGCACGAGGAGGCGCTCAATGCCCAGGCTCAGGTCCACGTCGGCAAGGTGAAGGAGCTGGAGGTGGAGCGGGACGAGCTGAAGAGGCAGGTGTCGGTGTCAAAACCGGCGGATCTCGGGTAGGGGGTCCCGAACTGTGCGTCTAGGCGGATGGTAACAGGAGGCAAGGGACACGATGTTTTACCCAGGTTCGGGCCCTCTTGATGGAGGTAAAACCCTACGTACTGCTTGATTAATATTGATGATGTGTGTTACAAGAGTGGATCTACCACGAGATCAAAGAGGCTAAACCCTAGAAGCTAGCCTATGGTATGATTGTTGTTCGTCCTATGGACTAAAACCCTCCGGTTTATATAGACACCGGATAGGGTTAGGGTTACGCAAAGTCGGTTACAAAGGTAGGAGATCTACATATCCGTATCACCAAGCTTGCCTTCCACGCCAAGGAAAGTCCCATCCGGACACGGGACAAAGTCTTCAATCTGGTATCTTCATAGTCTTGGAGTCCGGCCGATGATGATAGTTCGGCTATCCGGACACCCCCTAGTCCGGAACTCCCTCAGTAGCCCCCGAACCGGGCTTCAACGACGACGAGTTCGGCGCGTATATTGTCTTCGGCGTTGCAATGCGAGTTCTCCTTCAATCTTCATGTTCCCGTCGAATAGTGTCCGGCTTCTTTATAAATGTTGCGCTCCTTGGCTTCTATGCCCAATAATGGCCTTCTTCCACGTGTCGTACGAATGCGAAAGGCTAGGATATTTTTACGTTTTACCCCCTAGCCGTGCGAACGAGCCGCCTATAAGAGAGGCGAGGATCTAGATCCAGCTCACACCATCCTCCATCCGCAAGTTCTCATCGAAGCGCCTCTGACAAAAATCCATTCCATCATGGATAGCCGACGCGGCTCCTCCTCTCGCGCTCCCAGCCCTAAGCCAGGAGATTGGGGGAGATGCTCAGTTCCACACAGCGAGCTAGTGGTACTCCAAACCGAGGGATGTCTTCCCCCAGCATTCATGGTTCCGGTTCGAGCCGGACTAGCCACCTACAAGGGTGGAAAGCAAAGTGAGAGCGTCCAACCCTTCCAAAGGGGAGCGGGTATGCTTTGTCCCCTATCTAATAAGGGGACTTGGATTTCCCATACATCCGTTTCTCCGGGGGCTCCTAGAGTTCTACGGACTCCAACTTCACCACCTCACGCCCGCCTCCATTTTGCACATCGCGGGCTTCAGAAGCTTTTATGAAGCTGTTCTTGGGCATCGAGCCCCATTTTGCCCTGTGGAAGAGATTGTTTTGTCTCGTACCCCGTTCTCATGAGGGGTCGATATATCAAGTGGGCGGAGCCGAAATATGGCGCATCGCCGGGACCGGATATCTATCCGGCACCCCGAAGAAGGCGTCCGAAGACTGGCCTTCGGAATGGTTCTACATGGAGGACGCCCCTCTGCCGGATCCAGTCCGGATCGGCCTCCCGGAGTTCAACAATGCTCCCTTGAAGAAACGCCTGAGTTGGCGCCCGCGGAGCCCTCAACGGGAGGATGATAGGAGCGTCCATTATCTGATGGGCCGGATTAGGTTATCGCCCACTTCGGATTGACCATGATTGGAGTCATGGCCACGTGCATTATGCGAGGGTGCATCCACTCCAATATAGGGGCCACCCTATGTGGGATTTCAATGGGGAAGATGACGCCACCCGTCATGGTCAAGAAGGCCAGGCTCGGCAGCCGATCTGGTGAAGATCCTGTCCGTCTTGTACAAGGGAGAGGAGGAGGACTTCCTCCGCAAGAATCCGTTGAATGGATTTTCTATGAATAACCCTCGAAGCTGGCTAAGCGGATGTTCATCTACCCGATCCATACTTTTTTAAAGTCAAGTATCTTACTCTGCGATGTCGACGCAGGAGCTGCGCCGGGACGTGGAGGGCATACGAAGCCTAACTCCACAGCCCGAGGATCCGGAACGATCCCTTGATCCGACCTCCGAAGAGGATCCGGACATAAAGGTGGAGCTGATTGACGGGGTGTTCCACCAATGTAGCAAAGACAATGCCCTAGTCGCCATTACGGCTGACTACCCCGGTTTGTTTCCGACCTCCCAGGTGACTACGACCAAGGTCTTGACACCATTATTTGATCCGCACACAATTCTGACCATGCCATACCGATGGTGCATCGCAGAAGGCGCCTTTAAGGTGGGAAGCCGAACCCGTGGCGGCCGACCAACAAGGGTCAGTCTGGCCCAGCAGGAGGAAGAGGAGCGCGACGCGAACCGAAATGTCACCGCAATGGTACGGAGCACCGCTATTTTTAAGGGAAGGATCCCTAGGAGGTATATTAATGCTCATAACTTTTCCAGAAAGAGCGCTCGCTGGACAGTGTCCGGAGAGGTTGCCAATCAAGCCTCCGCCGGACATGCTCCAACGCATGGTCCGAGAGGGGAGGCGAATACAAGGCGTGAGCCGGACGCTCCTCCGACGGAGGATGCTGACAGGTTGTTCGCCACCCGGTCTGAGGTGGAGAGCGCCATGAATCACAGGCGTCGCCGGACAGTTCTTCGTGACGCGTGTTTCTCCCCGGAGGTGTTAAATGCCTTTGAAGCGGGAAATGCGCACCTCCGTGCCGCTCAAGATGGGTTAACCAGAGCCACGGAGCAGTATGTGAAAGACATACGGGTTATTTATTTTAATAGTTATATATGCCAGTAGCCCCCGAGACTTAAAATAGTTGAAATAACTGATTTAAGGATCAATTATTATGCAGGGTCTTACGGAGAAGAATACCCATCTGTCCGAGGAGCTCCAAGAGTGCAAGGCCCAACTTGAGGCCGCACTGGCCGCCATAGGGGTAGCCACAGAGACCCCCGCTAGTAAGACGTACTTTGAAAAGATAATTATTTAGCAAAGTGCGGCGTGAATCTGACAATAATATTGCAGAGGGCGCCGGACTAGCAACAGCCATCAAGTCGCCTAAAGGTCGGCGAGAGGGTGCTTATGAAGGTGCAAAGAGAGAGAAACAAGCTCCAAGATGCCCACACCCAGCAAGGAGAAGAGCTGAAAGGTGTTCGGCCCAGCTGTATGGCTCCGTGAAGGAGAATCGGTAACTTCGTCATGACATTTATAGTATGTGCTTGAACAGATTCCTTTGAAAAGAAGAATTCGGCGAGGAAGTCGATTGATGAAATATGTCTTTAGGTGTGCTCACAGTGTCGCCTCATGGAGGAAATGCCTGAGTGAACGGGTGACCAACTTCCGAGCTAGTGCAATTGCTCGAACATGTTTTGCGCGGCGAGTGGCGCTGCTCATGCTTTATGGCCATCCGCCTCCCTACCCGAGGGCCTTGGTGAGCTTGCTAAGAAGCTTCAGGAGCACGGCGACGCCTCCGCTTATGGAAGATATCGGCCGCCGTCAGGCGCCAGGAGGCTGGGCCATGGTGAAGACACGTTACCCAAGTCCGACCTGCACCACATGGCCGAGGTCGGACTGCAAGGGCCTGATGGGAAGGAGATCCCTGTGAGCTTGATGTACGGCCAAGTAGAACTGGCCGCGAAATATTCCCAACAGGATTGTAAATTAGACAGCCTGTTAGATGGGATTGAGGAGGAGTACAGTCAGTCGGTTTGACGATGTAATTTGAAATGACATGTAAAATGCCTTCTAGCCGGATTGTAGATCGTTTGTCTTTGCGGACCGTTTTTCTTCAACCTCGGGACCCAACAGTCCGGAGTGTGTCCGAATACCCTTGCGGTTATAAAAGAACCGGGGCATGCATGGAGACAAGGCGTCGGGGTCATAAGTGCTTTATCAGACAAGTGCCCAACTAGTTATGTTATATTACATGGTTAGTAAGAAACATCTTCCAGGGAGAATAGTTCCGTTAGGGGTTCCTTTCCCTGGGAGGCATGCCCTAAAGTGCAATGCCGGACTGCGAAAATAGCAGAAAAAGCATCTGGGGGCAGATAAATAAGTAAGTAATAAATCATCTTTCAATTCACCGACCGAATATTCTCTTAAGAACGCTAGCTTTCGGCTTCACCCACCGAGGTACACATCCGGCTGACCCGGCAATAACAATCGCAGAGGTGCTCCCTTTACCTCCTAGCCAAACAATCGGGAACGTAGGGGTAAGCACAGGAGCCAGGCAACCCAGCTTGGCCAAAACTTAAGTCATATTGATGCATATAATGGTGAATCAAAGGTACATGCGGAAGTATGACACATGTGTTGGGCATGAAGCCCGTATGAATAAGCTTCTGTAAAAGAAGCCCCAAGGTATAATGAGTGCCAGGAGCACATCAAGTGTGTGCGAACAAAATGCAAATCAGCCCATAAAAGGTATTGAAAAAAAAGTGGAAAGAAGGAGGAGGACGAGAGACAGTAAAAAAAAAGGGGTGGACGGGGGAGTGAGACGAACCCGGAGTCCGGCGCTAGGCGTAGAATCTTCGGAGACGGGCTGCATTCCATGGGTTCGGCTCGAGTTGGTTGTCAGATGCGTTACGTAGACGGTATGCTCCGCCGGTCAGGACTTGGTCGATGATGAAGGGACCTTCCCACTTGGGCTTAAGTTTGTCCTTTTTCTTGTCCGGCAGCGAGAACAAGTTCGCCAACATTGTAAGTTTTGGCCCGTACTTCTCTGCTCTGATATCTTCGAGCCTGCTGCTGATAAAATGCGGAATGAGCCTTTGCCATGTCCCGCTCCTCCTCTAAGGCGTCCAGACTGTCCTGCCGATCCAACTCGGCTTCTCTTTCTTCGTACATGCGCACACGAGGTGAGTCATGAATTATATCGCAGGGCAGAACTGCCTCTGCGCCGTAAACCATAAAAAATGGTGTGAATCCAGTAGTTCGGTTTGGGGTGGTCCGCAGCCCCCAGAGTACGGAGTCGAGCTCCTCTACCCAGTGTGTGTTAGATTCCTTGAGGGACCGCACTAGTCTGGGTTTGATGCCGCTCATGATTAGACCATTTTCTCGCTCGACTTGACCGTTAGTTTGGGGGTGATAGACTGAAGCGTAATCGAGCGCTATGCCCATGTTTTTGCACCAGAGTTTAACCTCATCGGCCGTGAAGTTCGTGCCGTTATCAGTGATGATGCTATGGGGGACGCCAAAACGGTGTACTACCCCGGATATGAAGTCTATAACCGGTCCGGATTCTGGCGTTTTAACCGGCTTGGCCTCAATCCATTTGGTGAATTTGTCCACCATGACCAATAAGTATTTGTGCTTGTTGGTTCCCCCTTTAAGGGGTCCAACCATGTCAAGCCCTGCATCATGAACGGCCAGGTAATGGGTATAGTTTTGAGGGCGGTGGGTGTCATGTGGCTCTGATTAGCAAAGAGCTGGCAACCGACGATCGTTGGACTAAATCTCGAGCATCTGCCCGGCTGTCGGCCAATAAAATCTCAGACGGAAGGCCTTGCCTACAAGGGCCCGGGCTGCAGCGTGGTGCCCGCCGAGTCCGGCGTGAATTTCATCCAAGAGATTTCGCCCTTCCTCTTCGGAGATACACCTTTGAAGGACTCCGGTTGTGCTTTTATTATAAAGTTCTCCCTCATGGACCTTGTAGGCTTTGGATCGCCGAACTATGCAGCGGGCCTCATTTTGGTCTTCGGGAAGTTCCTGCCGCATTAAGTAGGCTAGGAATGGTTCTATCCACGGGGCAATTACTGCCATTATTTCGTGAGCTGAAGGTGTTATCTCATTGGCTGAACTGCCGATTGTGTCAGAATGGTCTGAGTTAGGTGATGCAGCTGGCTCCGGATTGTTATTTCCGGACTACTCTTCCCATAATACGGATGGCTTAAAGAGCCGTTCAGAAGATGTTAGGGGACGGCGTCTCGTTTCGCGCTGATGCGTGCCAACACGTCTGCTGCCTGGTTATTATCCCGGGCTACATGATGGAATTCTAGTCCTGCGAACTGAGCTGACATTTTTAGGACGGCGTTGCGGTAAGCTGCCATTTTTTGATCTTTGGCGTCAAAGTCTCCATTTACTTGGGATATTGCGAGGTTTGAATCCACGCGCACCTCTAGGCGTTGAATGCCCATGGAGATTGCCATCCGGAGGCCATGTAGAAGGGCCTCGTATTCGGCTGCGTTGTTGTAGTCCGTGTACATTATTTGAAGTACGTATTGGATTGTGTCTCCAGTTGGGGACGCCAGACGACGCCAGCCCCAAGCCAGCCAACATTTTGGATCCGTCAAATGCATGATCCGGTTAGAGTACGCGCTACTCTTTAGGGAGTTCGGCCGTCCATTCGGCATCGAAGTCAGCCAGAACTCTGCGACTTTATAGCTCGCCGTGGTTTGTAGGTTATGTCAAATGGTAAGAGCTCGATAGCCCATTTTGCAATCCTGCCCGCTATGCCGCAATTGTTTATAATATCGTTGAGAGGTACTTGAGGCCACCGTTATTGAACACTCTTGAAAGTAGTGTCGCAGCTTCCGGATGCCATGAACACCGTGACACGCTTATCTTTTGATAATGTGGGTACCGGATTTGCATGGAGTTAGAACAAAGGATACGTAGTACTAATCGGGTTTTTGAAGAGGGAATTTGTGCCCTTCTGTTTCTCGTTCAACGATGAGTACCGCGCTGACAACTTGATGTGTTGCTGCGATATATACAATCATAGGTTCGCCCAGGTTGGGCGCGGCTAGAACCGGATTTTTTGCTAGTATGGATTTTATTTCTTCGAGTCCGGCTGTGGCAGCATCCGTCCATTCGAAATGTTCGATGCACCGGAGGAGGCGGTAGAGGGGCAGAGCCTTTTCTCCCAAACGGGAGATGAAGCGACTTAAGGCCGCTATGCATCCGGTTAGTGTTTGTATCTGCTTGAGGTCTTTTGGAATATCCAATTGTGACAGAGCTCGATTTTGGCCGGTTTGCTTCAATTCCTCTACCGGATACGATGAAGCCCAAGAGCTTTCCTACCGGTATGTCAAGACGCATTTTTCCAGATTGAGCTTAATGTCATATGCTCGGAGGTTGTCGAATGTCACCCTCAAGTCTTCTACTAGAGTTCCGACGTGTTTGGTCTTGACGACCACATCGCCTCACGTATGCCTCTACTGTTTTGCCTATCCGGGTAGCCGGACATGTTTGAATCATGCGCCGATATGTTGCGCCGTGTTTTTGAGTCCGAAGGGCATTGTGTTGAAGCGAATGGCCCATATGGAGTAATGAATGCCGCTATGCGGCCTGATCTTTCTCCGCCATCTTGATTTGATGGTATCCGGAGTATGCATCGAGGAAGCACAATGAGTCGTGTTCGCGGTAGCATCGATGATTTGGTCGATGCGAGGGAGGGGGAAAGGGTCCTTTGGACAGGCCTTGTTAAGGTCTTTAAAATCGACGCAGAGGCGCCAGGATTTGTCCTTTTTTGGTACCATTACTAGATTGGCTAGCCAGTCCGGATGTTTTATATCTCTGATGAATCCGGCTTCTAAGAGTTTGGCTAGCTCCTCTTCCATTGCCTGTCTTTTGGGTTCGGAAAAACGCCGAAGAGCTTGTTTGACTGGCTTGAATCCTTTTAGGATATTTAGGCTGTGCTCTGCCAGCCTGCGTGGGATTCCTAGCATGTCTGAAGGGTGCCAGGCAAAAATGTCTCAATTTTCCTGAAGGAATTCTCGTAGTGCGGCTTCGGTATCCGGACTTAATTGTGCCCCAATGGAGGCCGTCTTTGTGGGGTCCGTTGGATGGACCTGAAATTTGACTATTTCGTCTGCTGGTTTAAAAGAGGTGGACTTGGACCTCTGATCGAGTATCACATCGTCCCTATCCACCGTGGAGCGCAGCATAGTTAGTTCCTCTGCCGCTAGGGCTTCGGAGAATGCCTCTAGGGCCAGCGATCGCCTTATTTTCAGCGGAGTGTCAGATTCTGGATCATTGGCGAGTGATTATCTCATTGGGTCCGGGCATTTTGAGCTTAATGTACCCATAGTGGGGTATAGCTTGGAAGATTGTGAATGCCTTTCGCCCTAACAAAGCGTGATATCCACTGCCGAATGGGGCCACTTGAAACGTGACCTCCTCGGACCTGTAATTGTCCGGTGAGCCGAACACTACATCTAGTGTGATTTTTCCTGCGCAGCGTACTTCTCGACTAGGGATTATCCCTCTGAAAGTTGTGCTGCTTCGCTCAATGCGGCTCCAGTCAATTTCCATTTTTTGAAGGGTTTCCTCATGGATGAGGTTTAATCCGCTGCCGCCATCCATGAGTACCTTAGTAAGACGAAAACCGTCCACTATCGGACTGAGGACCAATGCGGCTGGTGCTTTCGCTGTTCGGAATTTAGGTTCGTCGCTGGCGTTGAAGGTGATAGCCGTGTCGCTCCATGGATTTGTTGTTGCTACTTGGTAGACTTCGGCGAGGCTGCGGATTGTTCGTTTCCGCATGTTATTTGATGCATAAGTCTCAAGACCGTTAATACCGCATCGGTATCGCTGGATTGGTTGCCGGGGCTAAAAATCCCACGCCACTTTTGGCCACTGCCGTAGTATCCAACACGCTCGAAGGCTGTGTGTTGGAGTGGCGCCCTCCGTACTGTGGATTTTGCAGGGTCCGTTGAGCCAACCCTCCAGTACGGTTTCGTACCCTTTAGGGGGTTTTTGTTTTTTGGTATTCAACCCGGGTGCTTGATAATGATGCACCCATTTGTTTCGGACTAGGGATGTATTCGGGGCCGGATTATCCCAAAATTTACTTTCGGTTTTCCAGGCGCTCTCCATCGCACAGTACTTTTGTACTATGGTCACCAAGTCAGTAAAGCGTGTAATTTCGCGACGACTTATGGCGTTTAGGATTCCCTTGTCCGTGCAATTATTGCAGAAAATTGGGATTGCGTCCTCCTCTCGGCAGTCCTTTATCCTGTTCATAACCAGGAGGAATCTGGCCCAGTAATGATGTACTGTTTCGGCGGGCTCTTGCCGAATTTGAGAGAGATCGCTAATGTTTGGGTGGGCGGTGGCACTAGATCCTAACCCTTCCAATTTAGGACTCAAGGGCCGAGAAGTTTCCGAACTTGGAAGTTTGGATTTTGAGTGTTATCCCATGAGTCCAACCCACACCGACTTTAAGTTCGTGGCTTGATCAATGTCCGCCCCTCTCAAGGGAATCCGGCATGGAGGGATCGAATCCGGACGTAACTAGTCCTTAAGATACAAGAAGAATCGACGAATAGATGCTCTATCACAGCAACATGATGGGTAGCCTCGGTAGAATAGCTCTCTCACAGATCGGTTTTAGGCACGATCCGGTCTTAGTCTGTGGCGACTCCTGTATGCGGCGATGCGATCCAAGAGCTCGTTTATGGAGGAGAGCTCGATCGATCTAACTGTTCGGCAAGTTCGAACTAACTCGAGATTGGTTTCGATGACTCGAGAGGTCATCGTCGGGCGATGGCCGGATGGCGGTCATAAGAAAACCACCTAGTCAAGAGTTCGCCAGCCGCCAAGGCTCCTTTGGCGATAGTCTTGTCTTTAAAGACGAGATGAGGCATCCTACCCGACGGGCGACGCATACGCAGGAACTCTCAATGAAAGCACCAAGGTCGGTGTCAAAACCGCGGATCTCGGGTAGGGGGTCCCGAATCGTGCGCCTAGGCGGATGGTAACAGGAGACAAGGGACACGATGTTTTACCTGTGTTCGGGCCCTCTTGATGGAGGTAAAACCCTCACGTCCATCTTGATTAATATTGATGATGTGTGTTACAAGAGTGGATCTACCACGAGATCAAAGAGGCTAAACCCTAGAAGCTAGCCTATGGTATGATTGTTGTTCGTCCTACGGACTAAAACCCTCCGGTTTATATAGACACCGGATAGGGTTAGGGTTACACAAAGTCGGTTACAAAGGTAGGAGATCTACATATCCGTATCGCCAAGCTTGCCTTCCATGCCAAAGAAAGTCCCATCCGGACACTGGACGAAGTCTTCAATCTGGTATCTTCATAGTCTTGGAGTCCGGCCGATGATGATAGTTCGGCTATCCGGACACCCCCTAGTCCGGAACTCCCTCAGCAGGCCCTAGAGCTGACGGGGGAGAGGGACGCGGCCAAAGGCGCCTTGGCTGACACGCAGGCCGCAGTCCTTAGCATGGCCGGTCTACTCTCCATGGCCAATGAGTCCATCAAGGACCAGAAGCTGAAGCTGGAGGGCCTTGAGGGGACGCTCTCGGAGGCCAAGGCCTGGGAGGAGACCCTGGTTAAGGATCTGGAGACTGAGAAGCAGCTACGGAAGAACGAAGCCGCCAACCACATGGATTTTGTGGAGGGCGAGAACCGCTGGATCAGCCGCCTCGAAGACATCACCAGTAGGATCACCGCAAAGCTGGCTTCCATGGGGATGCCAAATGTGAGGTACACCCCGGAGCGCAACATGAGTCCCAACGCCAAGCTGACCCTATTCTTTGAGGGTGTTTTCGGGGCCCTGGAGCAGTTTCGCTCCAACAGGGCGGCCTCTCTGGCCGATGAGGCCCGAAAGCTTTGCCGGGGTGCCATGACCAAGGTCCTCACCAAGGTGGCATACTGGAACCCCGACCTCGACTTCGACGCTGCGCTGGAGAGCTTGCCGGAGGATGCGGACCTTGCGACGCTCGAGGAGCGTATCAAGCCCATCATCAGCCGCATCGACAGAATCCAGAGGGTGGAGGGCCAGCACCAGGACTAGGCACATGACCACGACAATTTTTATCTTTAGTTAGAACCGCAGCAGCAACTAATGTAATATAACTCTGCAGTACTTTCGAGATGAGGCATGTTATTTTCCTGTTCAATCCACTTTGTATGTTCACCCTACGTTAATCGGGTAGGCTTGCCGGTGCGTAAACCCAGGTCGCGGCGCCTTGAGGACGGATCCCCAATAGTCTGCCGGGTGTGCTTGCTGCCAGGCGAACCACCTTACCGCTCTCAACGCGGCCGCTCGAACTGACGAGCTTGACTCGAGTCAGAATCGAGAGCGTTTCCAATTGCGGAAGGCTGCCCTGCCGTTCTCGACACGGCTGCTTGATCTATTGAGCGGACTCGAAACATAGCAAAGGCGTTGCCAATAGCAGAAGGGACACTTTGCGTGCAGGTTTTCCGTACATAGGGCAGGACCTTCGAGGACAATAACCTTATATATAAAAATAAATTGCTTAAAGTTTCGCATGACTTAGCTTTCATGTCGATGCACGGGCGTCCACCGCATCTGCAGATGGTGCCGTCAAGCTTGGTCGTCTTCTTCCTTGGAACGACGACCATGATGAAGCCGCTGCTCTAATCAGACCAGATTTCCACAACTGAGCCCCCTACCTGGCGCACCAAAGATGTCGGGGGAAATCGACACCTATGGAATCACTGGGATCCCTTCTACGGTTGGCAGGCGCGAGGTTGTGCAAAGAGCGGGTCTGACAGGAAGCACACAGATCGTTTACCCAGGTTCGGGCCGCGAAGATGCACAATACCCTAGTCCTGGTTTGGTGGATGTATTTGAGTGTTCATGTGTTCTTGAGCTAGCTACGGGGTGTCCCTTGCCCAAAAGATCTGAATCCCTCTCTTGGACGCCTCAGGCCTCCTTTTATAGACAAAAGGGGTTTCCGCGGTGGTACACAGGAGGTGGAAAGGTGTACAGTGGATGAGTCTATCCTCTGGAACCGTTGGACAAACGCATTTAATGCGCTGCCGACATGCCCCTCTCGCTTTATCGGGGACTGCAAGGAAGCTCATCCCAGCTGTCGCCACCTCGCCTGGCTTCGACAAGCGTCCAAGCTGATGAGGCGTCGTGGCACCATGTTGGCTGGCTGCTGGGCTGGCGCGGTGGTAGAGCCTTCACAAAGGTCTGCATGCCACCACGCAGGTGCTTGCTGGGTCGGTGTAGAGGCCGCTCGTCGCCTCGCAGGTGCCTGCCCAGCTGGTTGGGCTAGCAGCTGCATGGGGACGGCGGTGGTGTCTTAGCAGGCGTGGGCCTGGCTATGGTCCCGCTGATGCCCTCGGCAAGGGCCTGGCTGGGGGCCCGGCAAGGGTCTTGCCATGGTGCCGCGGTTGTCCCCGGCAAGGAGCTTGCCGGGGGTCTCGTGGATTCGTCGGCGAGGATCCCGCCGAGGATCGTCGTCTTCTGGTTCTCATCTGATCTTGTGTATTTATGATCTTCACAA
This sequence comes from Aegilops bicornis, assembly GCA_021605145.1. Taxonomy (NCBI): domain Eukaryota; kingdom Viridiplantae; phylum Streptophyta; class Magnoliopsida; order Poales; family Poaceae; genus Aegilops; species Aegilops bicornis. The sequence goes on along the minus strand of CM038672.1, from coordinate 198,023,353 downwards.
AGATCTGCATGCCACCACGGAGGTGCCTCCTAAGCCTTGGTCCCAATGTGGTTGATGGCGTTGGGACCCTTGGGCTCAAGGGAGGCGCGCTCCATTGGCATCACGCAAGTGGACCCGACAAGGCTCTTGCCGGGGCTGTGGAGGCCGTCCCAGCAAGGGTCTTGCAGGGGGAGTCCACCTCGCCCTCTTGCCCTTCGTGTCTCTGGTTTTGGCGTTGCCTTGGCTGTCTTGTGCTCCGGCTTCCCTCCCCTACCCTGCTAAGTGTGGCCGCGGGCGCGGCTCTGACTGCCCGTGCACAAGTAAAGGGGTCAAAAGGAGAGCCCCTACCTTTGTACACCGACATCACCGCAAGTACCCGTGAGTTAATTAATCGATATGCATCAAACAATTGCAGATTCATCATATTCAATCCAAAACAAAGAACTTCAAACAGTACCCCAAAGTTTCTATCGGAGAAGGTAGGATGAAAATCTGTATAAACCTATGTGCCTAGATTATCCAAATGTCACCTCATGAATCTGCAAGTTGACTACCAAAACATACATCAATTGACTCAATAGAATATCCCATTGTCACCACGGGTATCCACATGCAAGACATACATAAAGTGATCTCAAATCCAATGTTTAGTCCGATAATAATGAAACCTCAAAGGGAAAGACTCAATTAATCAAAAGAAGAAAGAGAGGGAAGAACGTCATATGATCCAACTACATTAACAAAGCTGGTGATATATCAAGATTGTGCCAAATCAAGAACACAAGAGAGAGAGAGAATGTCCGGCTTGTCTGACTGTCCGACCCCTTCCCACGAGAAGATGTTGGGCCAGGCCCATGCACCACTCCTCCTCACTTACCCCTTCGTGGTTATATGAAACTAAAGAGCTTAACTCATGTATCTCACTTTTGTGGGATCTATCTTCCCTAATGGAATCAAGGCCTCCTTAGGAGAAGGATTCACATGTGAATCACCTAAGACCTCCCCTAGTGAAGATAGGGCTTTACAGAATCGAAAATTCAATTCACTGCCCGGGCTCATCTACACCCGATGAACAGTAAAATCTAAAAAATAGTGAAAAATATTATTCAAAAAATATTTTTAATGGTGCAAGATGCATAAATGCATGATGTTCATGCAAAATTTCAGCTTATTTGGACATTCGAGGAAAGAAAAAAATCTGATGTGAGCATTTTTGTTTTTTAGAAGTTTCACAAACACCGGAAATTTGTTTATTTTGCCACGAGCTCCTCGAATGTCCAAACAAGCTGAAATTTTGCTAAGACGTCACGCATTTGAGCATCTTGTACCATGAAAAATCAATTTTTTTGCTATTATATTTTATTTTACTGTTCACACACGGGCGTAGATGAGCCTGGGTGGAGAATATCCGCCTCCTCAAAGAAGCATCAACTCTAGTCTCTCCTAAAGATTTGGATGAACTACCTTTGTATCTTTTCCTTTGTTGTTGTTGAATTCTTGCGATCTATCTCTTTGGCTTGTGATTTGGGTACTTGTGTGTTTGAATCTTGTCTAATAAAGTGTTCCTCTTGTGATTTTACTTTTTGTTCTCAGTGTTCTTCCCTGTGTCCACCTCCAATTTGTGAAGATCGGGCAAAAATTAGCTTGCAATAACGATTGATTCCATAGTTGTAGCAAAATTGATACTACCTTTGCTATAGTTAACACAAAGCAGTAATATCAACATGAATCTGACAAACTTATGCATAGTTACAATCAAGGATTCTTGTCTGGTGACCATCATGAAACTCTCTTGGATAAAACCAAAAATCATCCAATCATGCTGGGAGCGTCAGCTCATTTACCCGGCTTGTCGCCGGCGCCAAAGCCCCTCCTATGCTCCTCAATGAAGTTGGAGACTTCTCATTGATGTTGGATGGCAACCTCAGGTTCGCCGCCGGCATCCTCGGCCGGAGCCCCCACCTCAGCGGCGGCTTCGGGGCCGGGTCCTCCCCTTCTGCCCCGACCACCTAGCCATCAGGGCATCCCCAAGCTTACATGCTTGAAACTTCTTGGATTATTAACTTGGGGAGCCTTGGGCATCCCCAAGCTTGAGCTCTTGTGTCTCCTTAATTCCTCTCATATCATCCACACAAAAATCAATAAGAACTCGTGAGATAAGTTAGTATACATCAACTCAAAGCCTTATCATTCTCTACTGTAACAAATTACTAAAACTGTAATTGAACATTGGATACTAAATGCCTCTGCATATTTCATACTCCTATCCTAAAATGGAATAATTAAACAAGCAAACATATGCAAACAATGCAAACATAACAACAATCTGTCTAAACAGAATATTCTGTAAAGGAGGAAGCAAGATTCATACTTATGTAACTCAAAAAATTATGAAAGATTGCCACACTTTAGAAAATTTGTTGTAACTTACTATGTAAAATTTCAAGATTTTATAACATTCTGAATTTTCTGGAGAATTCAGACAATAATAATAAAAAACTTTCTACTTTAAACAGCAATTCATGAACATGCAAACTAAGCATGGTAAAGGCTACACTTGACAATTTTATTGAAATAAAACATAAAAAATGATTCTGAATAACAGCAAACAGATCAAAATAAAAGAAAATGATACTTTATGGAAAACACATATCATGTGATGAATAAAAATATGGCTCCAAGTGAGGTATATACCGATAGATTGAAGATGAAAGAGGGGATGCCTTTCGGGGCATCCCCAAGCTTACACGCTTGAGTCTTCCTTGCATATTACCTTGGGATGCCTTAGCCATCCCCAAGCTTATGGTATTTCCACTCCTTATTCTCCTCATATTGATATCTCACCCAAAACTTGAAAACTTCAATCACAATAAACTTAACGGAACTTCGTGAGATGCGTTAGTATGATAAAGAACAAATCATTCACTTTCGTACTATGAAGACATGATTCATAATTGTTCTCACATAATGCGTACCATACTCTATCATTTCGACAATTTCAATTGACCAATATAAGACATAGGAACTATAAAACAAGCAAACTATGCATTGAAAATAGAATCTCTCACAAAATGTAATAGTCTCAGAATGATCTGAATAAAAACCATACTTCCGTAACCCTAAATTTTTTAAAAAATTAGGAAAACGGGCTATTTCTATATCAATAATGGGTACAGAATTTCATACTGAGATCATGTTCCACGAAAAAAATGAAAATTCCATCACTGGATGCAAAATTTTATTTTTTTGCTCAGAATCAATTCAATTATCATCCATATTATCCCGAAGGCTTCAATTGGCACATTAATGAAACAATATCTATAAAACATGATTACTATAGTAGCTTAATCATGTGATCACACAAAAAAAGTAGGGTTAAATATTGGTTTCTCTCCAAACAAGCGATTTTCTTTAATGCCTTTCTAGCTAGGCATGATGGTTTTAGTGATGCTCGCATGAAAGTAAACAATTGAGATATAATGGAAGCATCATGAAACATTTGGCAAGCACATTTAAGCCTAACCCACTTCCTATGCATAGGGATTTTGTGAGCAAACAATTTATGGGAGTAAGAATAAACTAGCATAGGAAGGAAAAACAAGTGTAACTTCGTAACTTTCAACACATAGAGAGGAAACTTTACATTATTGAGATAACTACAAGCATATGTTCCTCCCTCATAATAATTTTGAGTAGCATCACGAATGAATTCAACAATATAACTATCACATAAAGCATTCTTTTCATTGTCCACAAGAATAGACAATTTATTACTCTCCATATAAGAAAATTTATACTCATCAATAGTGGTGGGAGAAAATTCAATGAAATAACTATCATATGATACTTGATTAAAACCATTACGACAAGTTTCATGGTTATTATTAATCTTAATAGCATACATTTCATCACAATAATCATCATAGCTAGCAACTTTGTTGTCATAACAAATTGAAACCTCTTCTGAAATAGTGAAATCATCACTAAATAAAGTAGTGACCTCTCCAAATCTACTTTCATAATTATTACAATAAGATTCAACACCCTCCAAAATAGTGGGATAATTAATACCTAGAGTTGACACTCTTCCAAACCAACTTTCATCATTGTAATCATCAAAAATAGGAGGCATGCAATTATCCTAATAAATTTGCTCATCAAATCTTGGGGGTCTAAAATGATCATATTCATCAAACATGGCATCCCCAAGATAACATCATGGATATTTAGAGAATTCATACAAGCAACATTGCAATCATGCTTATAATTCAAAGACTTTATGCCTTACATTTTATTGAATTCTTCTTCTAACACTTTGGCACAACTTTCCGATCAATCATTTTCAAGAAAGACTTCATAAAGATACATAACTTGATGTAACTTCACTTCCATTTTTTAGTATTTTTCTTTTATAAACCAAACTATTAAAAACAACAAACTAAAAGATTAAATTGCAAGATCTAAAGATATACCTTCAAGCACTCACCTCCTCGGCAATGGCGCTAGAAATTTTCTTGATGTCTACTATGCAACTTTTCTTCTTATAGACTCTACTGGGCCTCCAAGCGTAGAGTTTCATAGGATAGCAGCAAATTTCCCTAAAAGTGGATGAGCTAAGACTTATCTATCCGTGGGGGTGTAGGATGAAGATGGTCTCTCTCGAACAACCCTACAATCAAATACAAGGAATCTCTTGTGTCCCCAACACACCCAATACAATGGTAAATTGTATAGGTAAACTTGTTTGACGAAGAGATGGTGATACAAGTGTAGTATGGGTAGTAGATATAGGTATTGGTAATCTAAAAAAATAAAAACAGTAAGGTAACAAGTAGAAAACAGTGAGCAAAACTATATCTCAATGCTTAGAAACAATGCCTAGGGTTCATACTTTCACAAGTGCATTGTCTCAACGGTGCTAACATAATTGGATCATATAACAATCCCTAAACACGCGACAAAGAATCACTCTGAAGTTCTTATCAATAGTGGAGAACATAAGATGAAATTTTTGTAGGTAGCGAGCCACCTCAAAGTTATCTTCAGGATCAATCTATTGAGCCATCTCGTCTCACAAACAGCCCTAGAGTTCATACTACAATAACACCATATGATACACATCAATCAACCCTAATGTCACCTAGATACTCCAATGACACCACAAGTACATGTGGGTTAATTATTTGATATGCATCAAAAAAATTCAGATTCATCATATTCAGTCCAACACAAAGAACTTCAAAGGGTACTGATACATCTCCATCGTATCTACTTTTCCAAATTCTTTTGCTCTTGTTTTGGACTCCAATTTGCATGATTTGAATCGAACTAACCCGGACTGACGCTGTTTTTAGTAGAATTGACATGGTGTTATTTTTGTGCAAAAATCAAAGTTCTTGGATTGACCTGACAATTTACAAAGATTTTTTGTGGAACATATAAAAAATACTGGCGCAAAAAGATACCAGAGCGAGGCCACCCAGAGGGCACAAGACCTGGGGGCACACCTACCCCCCCCCCCTAGTCCGCGCCTCCCAGGCTTGTGGGCCCCTTGGACCGCCTCCGACTCTAATTCCAACTCTATAAGTACCTATTCACGAAGAGGAAAATCAAAGAGAAGGATTCATCGCGTTTTACGATACGGAGTTGCTGCCGCCTCCTGTTCTTCTTCGGGAGGGCTGATCTGGAGTCCGTTCGGGCTTTGGAGCGGGGAATCCATCGCCATCATCATCACCAACCTTCGTCCATCACCAATTTCATGATGCTCACCATCGGGAGTGAGTAATTCCATTGTAGGCTTGCTAGATGGTGATGGGTTGGATCCGATTTATCATGTAATCAAGTTAGTTTTCTTAGGGTTTGATCCCTAGTATCCACTATGTTCTGAGATTAATGTTGCTATGAATTTGCTATGTTTAATGCTTGTCATTAGGGCCCGAGTGCCATGATTTCAGATCTGTACCTATTATGTTTTCATGATATATGTGTGTTCATGATCCTATGTTGCAAGTTCTAGACACTTATTACGAGTTATGATCCGCATACTCCAAGGTGATAATAATTGGGATTCTTTTCGGTGATTGCCGTAGTTTGAGGAGTTCATGTATTCACTAAGTTCTAATGCTTTGGTACGGTTCTCTATTAAAAGGAGGCCTTAATATCCCTTAGTTTCCATTAAGACCCTGCTGCCAAGGGAGTGTAGGACAAAAGATGTTAATGCAAGTTCTTTTCCATAAGCACGTATGACTATATATGGAATACATGCCTACATTATATTGATGAATTGGAGCTACTTTTGTGTCACCCTAGGTTATGACTGCTACATGATGAATACTATCCGACACAATTATCATTGCCTATCCAATGCCTACGAGATTTTCATATATGTATTTTTGCTAAGTTACTTTCGTTGCTACTACTGTTACAATCTCTACAAACTGCTACTACTACTTTTGCCACCGTTACCGTTACTTCCATACTACTTTGCTACTGAATACTTTGCTGCAGATATTAAATATTTTAGGTGTGGTTCAATTGACAACTCAACTGCTAATACTCGTGAATATTCTTTGGCTCCCCTTGTGTCGAATCAATAAATTTGGGTTGAATACTCTACCCTGAAAAACTGTTGCAATCCCCTATACTTGTGGGTTATTAAGACCTTTTTCTGGGGCCGTTGCCGGGGAGCATAGCTATATTTGTTGAGTCACTTGGGATTTATATCTGTTGATCACTATGAGGAATCTGAAAGATAACAAAACCAAGATTTTTTCCCTCTACTACGAGGGAAGGTACGGAACTGCCATCACACTCTGCACTTGATTCACCTTCTGTTTTGAGTAAGCTTGCGACACCTACACCTGCTATTAATTCTGATATGTCGCAGGTAATTGATGATGCTACTTCTGCTATGCATGATGCTTATGATGGTACTACTACTTTGCTTGATGTGCCACTGGGTGAATTTCTTGACGAACAACTTGCTAGAGTTAAAGATATTGAGAATGCTGAAACTGATGATATTTCTGAAACTGATGAAACTATTGAAACTAGAAACTTTGAAACACCTATTAGACCTAGCACTCCTAGATATGAATTGCATGTTACACCTAAGGGTTATGTTATGGATAGAGACGTAGCTAGGGACTTTCTTGCTTGTAAGGATAGAGAGGATCTTAAGAAACTGCTAGTCAAGTTGAAAGAAAAACCTTTGAATGCTACAATGCAATATGATCCTAAGTTTGGTACTTCACCTATATTTGTTACTGATAAGGATTATGAATTCTCTGTCGATCCTGAGAAATCACTTTGGCTGATTCTGGTCCTTTCCATGTTTATGAATCTGAAACTATTGTGGCACATCTTACTAAATTGAATGATATAGCCACCCTATTTGCTCATGACGAAAAAATCCGCTACTACTCTATTGTTAAGTTGTTTCTTTTCTCATTAAAGGGTGATGCTAAGATATGTTAGAGATACGCCCTAGGGGCAATCATGTATGATGATATTTCCTATGTGTTTATGAATAAAGATAGTCCTTGGACATTATCAATGATGTGTATCAGCAAGTACGTGACTTGTTTGTGGGACTATGCATTGTATGATGACTGTCCTAAAAGGTCCCTAGTCGAAAGGGCTGTGTGGACACGCAGGCGACTAGACTAGCATATGACACGGTCGATGGCTTGGTCTCACTAGCCATGGAGCATTGGATGCTAACCGGATAAGAAGGACTTGGAAAGGTCTGGTCGGATTCGACGTAGTCAGATCCAAGTCGAGATAAGGTCCGAGTCGGACAGACCCAACTATGAGACGCAGCGATATGTCATCTGTGAGTCTCTAGTACAACATACGTTCTATGTCCTAAGACCTGAGCTGACGCATGTACTGGATGGTGATGCATTTGCTTTGGGCCGACCAAATGCTACTCCTTGACTGGGTAGTTACAAAGGTAGGTTTCGGGTTTGTCTAGTCCCATGCTGCGAGACATGGTCGAGCAAGATGGGATTTGCCCCTCCGATCAGGAGAGATATACTCTGGGGCCCTCGTGTGATCCGACTAGGAACAGCATGGCCATGCGACAAGGATTATTAGATAATCCGGATTGTGGTCGGCACCACTGAAACGAGAAAGATGATGGGCTAGCACAAGGATGACAGTCTCGCCTTGAGCCCGACAACATATATCGTGTGGCAAAGGGAACAGAAGTGTGACACGTTGTACATGTTCGCCTAACCAGCTTCATAGTCTGCTTGGTGGTCAAAGACGCCTTGCTAGAGGCTGCTACCAACCGTGCAGGTCGGAGGTGATCCGAACTATGACCAAGCCGACTTGAACCTAAGGGGTCGCGCGCTTAAGGGGAGGAACCTACGAGGTCGGTTCGTAGGACACTAGTCGGATGTGATCCGAACTGGACTAGGAACGTGACTGAGTAGACTTTGGGCTTTAGTGTCTGTGCCAAGCCCAAGTGTTGAGCCTGCGCGGACGCCTATATAAAGTGGAGGTGCGGCACACTCAGGTGATTGATCTCTTAGGCGCTGCGACTAGGGTTTGCATGTGTTGCGAATAGCCACCTCTACTCGCCGCCGACTGGGTGATCGGACCTAGCAGTCCGCCGCACGGTGTTCCTCCTGCACGCGCGGATACCGTTAGAGGCGGTGCATTTGCGCCGCTCCAGTGAACTTGTACGTGGGATCGGACGACCGGCTGTTCGAGGGAGATCGTACGAGGAGGAGACGATCCACGCGGACGCGCTGCCCCAACTCTTCTTCCGCTGCACGCATAATCGCGCTGCCTAGTGGTAACAAACTGTGATCCATCTCCCGTAGCATGTTCCTGGATGTTCTGCACGTAGGAAAATTTTAATTTGCAGTCGACGCACCCTACTGTAGAACCCAACAGTGATATCAGAGCCTCTGCTATAGTATTTGGATTCAGATCGTATGCATATTAGATATGTGGAGGCGGTAGATGAGATCTGTTGTCATTGATAAGATTGGCTATGTGCACGGTTGATGTGATCAACTGCACATGGGGATCGTTGAGGCTATGTTTTCTGTCAATCGGGATCGATGAGGTCGTGACACGATCTACCCCTACCGGTCGGTCATCCGCCATCGGGGTCAACAGTGAAACGTAATTCTGAATCGGATTCGCGATGATCGATAAGATCGGTCAGATTAGAGAATTCGGCGTGATCGGAGTTCAGATGTGATTTGTGTTTTCTAAATACATGTGCGTAGCGCCGTGAATTTCGTACCCGACACACAAACCGGTGGAATGTGATTCTATGCATAACTTTGTTTTGCAGGTTCGATGTGAACAGTATGGCTCATGTGTATGTGATGCATGCGTGTACTTTATACGTGGCATGCATGTCATGTTTGTCAGCCGGCAGGAGCCAAAGTGCTGTCATTATATTGTATAATGACCTGCGTGTCGACTTGTGACTCTATGTAAATTCATTACTAGTTGTAGTAGTTGGATAATAGAGATTAGGTTAGCGGCTTGGCGTCCCGACGTGACAAACAAGATGGAGTTCGTAGATGGTCATCGAAGTCGGTGCTGACCTGGAAGAACGTCCATGAAGGAGCCATACTATTTTACAATATGTGTTCATTTGTGATTGTTATGCTTCTTTGTTTCTATGCATGTCAGAATGGTAGAATGGTCCCTCATGAATATCAAGTGAATTGCCATCCCCGATGTTGCACCTTCGCACGTCAAGTACGTCTAGTAGTGGGCTCATAAAATTGGTGCTGCAGGGTGTCCTTGAATGTAAGGGTTCGTGTCGGACACGGACATGCAATCGCATCAAAGTTAACTTGACAAGGCTATCAAAACGGTTTTGGGCCTTGTGGCAAAGAAGGTTGGGAGCCGGGGTATGAGATACCTTCCCGACCGACAGGAGTCGTATAGAGATACTATTAGCAAGGAGTTGCTTACTGGATAGGTATGTTGTCTAGTAGTGATGCTAAAGCTCACTAGTCGCATGCACTAGTCGGATCCTGAATCACTGAGAGTTTGCGGAGGGATGCTAACTTCAGTGGGAGTATTTCTGTTTAGGCTAGAATTACTCTACATAAACACATTGCTTAGTGATTTCATATTTTCTGTTGTAGATCAATGGCACCACCTGCTCAACGCAACTTTGCATTGAAATCAATTCTGGAAAAGGATAAACTAAATGGAACAAACTTTACCACCTGGTATAGAAATCTGAGAATTGTTCTCAAGCACGATAAAAAGGAACATGTTCTAGAGGATACACTTCTAGAGGAACCTGCCGATAATGCTAGTGCCACAGCTAAGAATGCCTACTGTAAACTCGTTGATGAATCAACGGAGATCACCGTCTGATGATGGCTTGTATGGAGCCCGATTTGCAACAAAGCATTTAGAAAATATTGAGGCTAACGATATGATCGAGAGTCTCAAGAGCATGTTTCGCATACGTGCTAGGACCGAAAGGTTCAACGTCTGGCGATCCTTGATGGATTGCAAGCTGAAGGAAGGTGATCCATCGAGCCCACATGTGATCAAGATGATCGGATATGTGCAAGCTTTGGATCGCTTTGGGCTTCCCACTCTTGGATGAGCTGGCTCTCGATGTTGTTCAGGGTTCTCTTCCACCCAGCTATGGGACGTTCATCTCGAACTATCATATGCATGGCATGGATAAGAAGCTCACTGAATTTCTTGGGATGCTCAAGGTGGCAGAGCAGGATATTAAGAAAGGCACGCATCAAGTGTTGATGGTGCAGAAATCGGCTAAGTTCAAGAAGAGTTGGTCCAAGAAAAAGTCTAAGGCAAAGGGCACGGAGACGGTAACCTCCGCCGTTGTGCCAAAGTCTAGACCGGACTCGAAGACCGTTTGCTATCACTGCAAGGAAACCGGTCACTTGAAGAGGAACTGTAGCAAGTGGCTTGCAGAGCATGGCAAGAAGGCCGGAAATGCTTCTTCAGGCAAAGGTACACTTGTTGCATATGTTATAGACATTTACCTTGCTGACATACCTAGTAGCTCTTGGGTATTTGATACCGGATTAGTTGTTCATATTTGCAACTCGATGCAGGGGCTGGTAAGAACTAGGCGTGTGGCACAAGGGGAGATTGACATCAGGGTCGGCAACAAAGCAAGAGTTGCTGCGTGGGAGGTCGACGCGATGCAGCTCCAACTTCCTTCCGGATTTATTTTGGAATTGAATAATTGTTATTACATTCCTGCACTTAGTCGGAATATTATTTCTGCCTCATGTTTGATGAGTCGTGGTTATGAATTCAATTTAAAGGACAATGGTTGTTCGATATTTTTGAATGGTATGTTCCACGGCTATGCACCCATTGTTGATGGGCTATTTATATTGAATCTAGAACAGGAACCGGTCTATAACATGAATGTCAAGAGGCATAAGCCTAATGAAATAAATCCGACATACTTCTGGCATTGCCGGCTTGGACACATTAGTCTAAAACGCATGAAGAAGCTCCATGATGATGGGCTCCTAACTTCGTCCGACTTCGGGTCGTTCGAGACAAGTGAATCATGCTTGCTCGGCAAGATGACTAAGTCTCCTTTCGCAAAGAGTTGCGAGAGGGTGTCCGAGCTATTGCAACTTATACATAGTGATGTGTGTGGTCCAATGAGCACAACCGCCAAAGGTGGCTATCAGTACTTCGTGACTTTTACCGACGACTTGAGTAGATATGGATATATCTATTTGATGAGGCACAAGTCAGAGATTTTTGAAAAGTTCAAAGAATTTCAGAACGAGGTAGAGAATCAGCTCAGCAAGACTATAAAGCTTCTACAATCTGATCGTGGAGGAGAGTACATGAGCCAGGAGTTTGATGATCATCTGAAAAGTCGAGGTATAGTACCTCAGCTCACACCTCCTGCACGCCACGGAGAAACAAATAAGCGTTTTGAACGGAGGAATAGGACCTTGTTGGACATGGTCCGGTCTATGATGAGCAAATTGGATTTACCCTTGTCATTTTGGGGATACGCTCTAGAAACTACAGCTTTCACACTTAACAGGGTACCATCAAAATCCGTAAACAAGACACCACATGAGATGTGGACCGGTAAGAGTCCCAGTTTGTCTTTTCTAAAGATTTGGGGTTGTGAACCATTTGTCAAGAGACTTATGTCAGACAAGCTTACACCCAAGTCGGATAAATGCATATTCATGGGATATCCGAGGGAAACCTTGGGATATAAATTCTACAACCGGGAAGAGAACAAAGTGTTTGTTGCTCGGAACGGGGTTTTCCTTGAGAAAGAGTTTCTCAGTCGGGAGACCAGTGGGACGACGGTTCGACTCGAAGAAATTCTAGGACCACTCGGGGACGGCTCGGCTGGTGATGAGATCATACCGGAGTCTGTCAGGGAACCCGTAGTGGAAGCGGCACCAGAACCACGGAGGTCGGAAAGATTGCGCAGAGTGCGTGATGTATTGTTGCTAGAAAGCAACGAGCCGGCCACGTATGCAGAAGCGATGGTGAGCCCAGATTCCGAGGCATGGCCGAGGCCATGAGATCCGAAAGTTAAAGTCCATGGATGAGAATCAAGTCCGGGACTTGGTTGATCCGCAACTCGGGCGAATCGCCATTGGTTGCAAATGGGTCTTTAAGAAGAAAATTGATGTGGATGGAAATGTTCAGATCCACAAAGCTTGGCTTGTCGCTAAAGGTTATGGACAAGTTCAAGGAATTGACTACGACGAGACTTACTCGCAGGTAGCGATGCTGAAATCGGTGAGGATCATACTAGCTATAGCTGCATATTTCGACATTTAGATATGGCAGATGGATGTCAAAACGGCTTTCCTTCACGGAAATTTAACCGAGGACGTGTATATGATACAGCCCGAGGGTTTTGTCGATCCAACTAGCACTAGTAAGGTATGCAATCTCAAGAGATCCATTTGTGGGTTGAAGCAAGCATCTCGGAGTTGGAACATTCGTTTTGATGAGGTCATCACTGGTCTCGGTTTCATCAAAAGCAAAGAGGACTCTTGTTTATACAAGAAGTTAAGTGGGAGCTCGATAGTGTTTCTGATCTTGTATGTGGATGACATACTACTGATCGGAAATGATGTTTCAATGCTAAACTCGGTCAAGGAGTCATTGAATGGCAAGTTTTCGATGAAAGACCTTGGCGAGGCAGTATATATTTTAGGCATTAAGATCTATAGAGATAGATCGAGGAGGCTGCTCGGCTTAAGCCAGAGCACGTACATAGAGAAAGTGTTGAAGCGGTTCAACATGAGTGAGGCGAAGAAAGGGTTCTTACCGCTCTCACATGGTATAAGGCTAAGCGAGACTCAGAGTCCTTCGACATCTGATGAGCGAAGCAGTGATGAGTAGGATTCAGATGCCTCGGCAATCGGATCCATCATGTATGCCATGATATGTACAAGGCCTGATGTTGCTTTTGCAATAATCCTAACAAGTAGATACTGTGCCAACCCGGTGAGAGTCACCGGGCAGCGGTAAAGACTATTTTAAAGTACCTGAAAAGGACTAAAGAGAAGTTCCTAGTTTATGGAGGTGAGGAAGAGCTCGTCGTAAGGGGTTACGCCGATGCCAGTTTCCAAACTGACAGGGATGATTGTCGATCACAGTCCGGATTCGTAATGCGTCTGAATGGAGGAGCAAAGGTAATCGGATGAATTCCAAATAGGATACGGTGGCCGATTCTACCACAGAAGCTGAATACATTGCGGCTTGTGAAGCTGCAAAGGAAGGTGTTTGGATCCGGCATTTTCTAGATGATCTTGGTATTTTCCCGGCCTCGGTGAAACCGTTGGACCTTTATTATGATAATTCGGGTGCCATCGCACAAGCCAAGGAGCCGAGGAATCACAACAAGGTCAGACACATAGACCGGAAATATCACCTGATACGAAAGATCGTAAAGAATGGTGATGTAGAGTTATGCAAGATTCACACGGATGCAAATGTTGCAGATCCGCTGACTAAGCCGCTTCCACAACCCAAGCATGAGGGGCACGTTAGAGCTATGGGCATCCGATGTCTATTTGATTGACTCTAGTGCAAGCGGGAGATCATAGAGATATGCCCTAGAGGCAATCATGTATGATGATATTTCCTATGTGTTTATGAATAAAGATAGTCCTTGGACATTATCAATGATGTGTATCGTAAAGTACGTGACTTGTTTGTGGGACTATGCATTGTATGATGACTGTCCTAAAAGGTCCCTAGTCGAAAGGGCTGTGTGGACGCCAAGCAATGCACTAGACTAGCATATGACACGGTCGATGGCTTGGTCTCACTAGCCATGGAGCATTGGATGCTAACCGGATAATATGGACCTGAAAAGGTCTGGTCGGATTCGACGTAGTCGGATCCGAGTCTAGATAGGGTCCGAGTTGGACAGACCCAACTATGAGACACATCGATATGTCATCTGTGAGTCTCTAGTACAACATACGTTCTATGTCCTAAGACATGAGTTGACGCATGTACTCGGGATGGTGACAGACTTTCTTTGGGCCGACCAAACGCTACTCCGTGACTGGGTAGTTACAAAGGTAGGTTTCAGGTTTGTCTAGTCCCATGCTGCGAGACATGGTCGAGCAAGATGGGATTTGCCCCTCCGATCAGTAGAGATATACTCTGGCCCCCTCGTGTGATCCGACCAGGAACAGCATGGCCATGCGACAAGGATTATCAGATAATCCGGATTGTGGTCGGCATCACTGAAACTTGAAAGAGGTCGGGCTAGAACAAGGATGATAGTCTCGCCTTGAGCCCGAAAACATATATCTTGTGGCAAAGGGAACAGAAGTGTGACACGTTGTACAGGTTCGCCTAACCAGCTTCATAGTCTGCTTGGTGGTCGGCACGCCTTGCTAGAGGTCGCTACCAACCGTGCAGGTCGGAGGTGATCCGAACTGTGACCAAGCCGACTTGAACCTAAGGGGTCGCGCTCTTAAGGGAAGGAACCTACGAGGTCGGTTCGTAGGACACTGGTCGGATGTGATCCGAACTTGACTAGGAACATGACTGAGTAGACTTTGGGCTTTTGGGTCCGCGCCAGGCCCAAGTGTTGAGCCTGCGACGGACGCCTATATAACGTGTAGGTGCGGCACACTCAGGCGATTGATCGCTTCGGCGCTGCGACTAGGGTTTGCATGTGTTGCGAATAGCCACCTCTACTCGCTTCCGACTGTGTGATCAGACCTAGCAGTCCGCCGCACGGTGTTCCTCCTGCACGCGCGGATACCGTTAGAGGCGGTGCATTTGCGCCTCTCCGGCGAACTTGTACGTGGGATCGGACGACCGGCTGTTCGAGGGAGATCGGACGAGGAGGAGACAATCCACGCGGATGCGCTGCCCCAACTCTTCTTCCGCTGCACGATACTGCGAGTCTAGTGGTAACGAATTGTGATCCATCTCCCTAGCATGTTCCTGGATGTTCTGTGCATAGGAAAATTTTAGTTTGCAGTCGACACACCCTACCGTAGAACCCAACAAGATATGGTTTAATTCTCTTGCTCCTGGTTGTGTGCGTAGTCACCAGGATATGATATACTTCTCTGGAAAAAAATCTCGCTCATAAGAAACAAGATGCCTTAAAGGAAATATTTAACTTTGTGCAAATTGAAGAAGAGAGTATTCCACAAGCTTGGGGGAGGCGTCTCCAATTACTTAATGCTTTGCCTGATCATCCTCTCAAGAAAAATGAAATACTTGATATCTTTTATAATGGACTAACCAATACTTCTAGGGACCACCTAGATAGTTGTGCTGGTTGTGTTTTCAGGGAACGAACTGTTGAACAAGCTGAAGTGCTATTGAATAATATACTGGGTAATGATAATGATTGGAATCTTCCTGGACCGCCTCCTAAGACAACTCCGAAGACGAGGGGTATTATATTCCTCAGTCCTGAAGATATGCAAGAGGCAAAGAAATCTATGAAAGAAAAAAGGTATTAAACCTGAAGATTTTAAGAATTTACCACCTATTGAAGAAATACATGGTCTTAATATTCCGACACAGTAGTAGAGGCAAATTCTCTCTATAGATTTGATGAAGGTGATATTCCCTATAATAAATCTGCTAGTCAATGCTTGGATGAATTTGATAACTTTATTGTTAAACAAGAAAACTTCAATGCATAAGTTAGTAGACAATTAAAAATAAATGCTTATATGCTTGAACACTTGAGTGACTATACGTGTAGAACTGTTAATGATCTCAAGTTTGTTAGTAAACATGATTCCATGGTAAAAACTCAAGTAGAACAAGTTCTTAAGGCACAAAATGATTTGGTTAATGATATGAATAATAAGATGAATGATCATGCTGTTAGAGTTATGACTAGAGGTGGTAAAATGACTCAAGAACCTTTGTATCCTAAAAGAATTGAGCAAGACTCTTAGAGAATTAGTACTGATGCACCTAGTCCTTCTAAAAATTATAGGAATGATGATAGGACTTTGCATGCTTCTAGTGAACCTGTTATAGATACACTTGAGAACCCAAATGATATATCTATTTCCGATGCTGAATCACAATCTAGTGAGGAACATGAACCTAGTAATAATGAAAATCATCATGTTCATGTTGATTCTCAACGTAGTAATGATAATGATGTGGAGATAGAACATGTTCTTGATCTTGATAACCTACAACCTAAAAATAAAATATATGATAAGAGAGACTTCATTCCTAGGAAACATGGTAAATAAAGAGAACCATGGGTTCAGAAACCCATGCCCTTTCACCCTAAACCATCCAACAAAAAGGATGATGAAGACTTTGAGCGCTTTGTTGAAATTCTTAGACCTGTCTTTTTGCGTTTGCGTTTGACTGGTATAATAAAAATGTCTCCTTATGCTAAGTATATGAAAGATATTGTCACTAATAAAAGAAAGATACCGAAAGCTGAAATTTCCACCATTCTTGCTAATTACACATTTAAAGGTGGAATACCAAAGAAACTAGGAGATCCAGGAATACCAACTATACCATGCTCCATTAAAAGAAAGTATGTTAAAACTGCTTCGTGTGATTTAGGAGCCGGTGTTAGTGTGACACCCCGAGACTGATGCTCCAGTTGCCTTCCATTTATTTTCATTGATGTCATCTATTTCAATTGTTTGTTGCCATGATCATGGTGTGTTTGCCATTGTCATCTAGTTTTGCATTGTTCCCTTATTTGTTGCATGCCATGCCCATCATTGTTATGTTGATTTGTGCCATCCTATGTTGTTGTCAAGATCATCTCATGTGCATTGTGGTGTCCATCTTGTTGTGCTTGCACTATGCTTGTTATGTTGCTTGCCCTATGCATATGTCCCACGCATCACCCATCCTTCCTTCTTACTCCTTTCATTTTTGCAAGTGCCTTTTCCCCTTCTATTTAATGTTCAATTTTGGCCAATAAATCTTCCACCGTGCCTTCATCCTCTCTGCCAAATTTTAGCTCCTTCGAACTTGTTTTGGTTGGGTTAAAAAATGGCTCAAGTTTGAATTTAATTCAGACATGAATTATTTTTCTGTCCTTAAAAATGCCCAGACCATTTTATTCAAATCCTGCATAAATCCAGGAGTCCAGGGATATCCTTGTCTCGGTCCCACACCTCTCCATTGTCCCTGTGCATTTCTTTTCTATATTTTCTCTTTGAAGAAAAGAAAGGAAAGAGAAGAATGCATAGAGGAAGAGGCCGCCCGCAGCCCAGCAATAGTCATCCCGCACAGCCCTCTTGTGCTTCAATCCAGCCCACTAGCGTGTTCCCATGTTCATCCTCTTCTCACTGTATGGCAGTTCATTCAGGAGGTACACGTCGGTGCCCCGGTTGATTTGACGGTGGGAGGTTGCCCTAGCCTCCTATAAGACTCTCCAAAACCGTACCCCTGGTCTCTTCTCTACCCATTCCCCCCCCCCCTCTTAGCCCTGTCGCCACCAAGGTAAGCTCCATGCCTCCATAGCCGACGCCATAATCGAGAGAGCTCGAGCTCCAGCTCGGCTGACGGAGCCTCCCCCCTTCCTCCGTGTCTTGGTGAGGAGAACAGACTTTGACTCTTGCCATCTCCTTCCACTACGTATGCGTCCACGTTCCCCGGATCGGCTGCGCCATCTTCTTCCAGGGGCACGTCTTCTTCTTCTTCCCGCACATCACCGGCCGACATCGCGTCTTCTCCCCCTCCCCTATCACCATCGAGCTCGATCTACTCCATCGGCACCCTCTCGGTGAGCAGCCACTCCTCATAGCCCCTCTCCAGTTCAATTTTATCGCTGTAGACGCTGATTCCATGGCATCCAAACCAGTGGCCACCATGGCAGTGAGTTCAAGCTCTTGCCTTGTGCTCAGATCGCCTCGCTCTTTTAGACACGAGCACACTCGCGCAGCTACCCTGTCGGCGTTCTGGGAATGGGGGTCACCAGACTTGCCTGCCTGCGGCCTGCGGCGTGGCTCAAAGGAGGCCCAGGACAGCCCATCTTCATCAACACAAGCTCAAGACCTCATGAGGCAAGCCTGCAGGCGGACGACCAGGAGCTTCCTCGAGGCAGGGCCTCGTCGGGCTGGCTCATGAGGAGGCGGAGAGTTCAAGGCAGGGTACCTCGCGAGGTGCCCATGACGCAAGCCATGACGACCAAGGGCGCCCGGCCGGGCGCCAGCTGCCAAGAGCGTCCTCCTTTCCTCTTTGGTGCAAAGGGAGCAAGCACAAAGTAGAGCATCAAGCAAAGCCATCTGCTTCGTGCAACAAGACCAAGACCAACCCCAACGGCTGGAAGGGAGTCATCGTGGAGCCCAAGCAGGCGTCATCACCAGAGCCTTTGGCAAAGCGAGGACAAACTTTAGTCAGGATAAGTGTACCCGCTGTTCCCCTTCAAAATGGCCAATTGTTGGCGCCCTTCCCGCTCAATATTTGGGAAGAGGCCCAGGGCCTTCGCCTATAAATAGGTGTAGCCACCCACAGGATAGGGGGATCGAAACGATCGGCATCCGGGATCCATAGGAAGACAGAGACCCGATCCCCAAGCTAGAGCGACTGAACACCACTTAGCAGTTCATCGCACCCGCCAAGAACAGACCCTCGCGAGGCTGTTCTTCCTTGTACTGTTCCTCATCAGCCCCAGAGGCAATCCACCACGCCACAAACTAGAGTAGGGTCTTACACCACAACGGTGGCCCGAACTTATATAAATCTTGTGTCTCTTGTGCTGTTCTGTTTAGTAGTTTAGGTCCCAGCGATTCGGCGAGGTGCGAGACGGTGGAAGGTTGGATCTCCGCGCGCACCCCAGTGTTCGAACCTCAAGGGTCTGCTGGAACCCGTAATCCGACATTTGGCGCGCTGTAGGTGCGCCGAATCTGCTTTTCGTCGCCTCGTTCTTCCCCGACCACCGCAACCATGTCCGACGCCCATCGGGCCCAAGGCCAGCACCGAGCCGCCGCCTCCCATGTCGCCCAGACAGCTCCGTCGGCGGGCGCCCTCGCCGTTCCCCTTCACCGCCGTCAACGCCGCCACTGCCTCGGGAACGAGCAGCAAGCATCGCCCCAAGATTCGGCCCATGAGGCGGGACGGCCGGACCGCCACGCCTTCGCTCACCCCCGCTGGCTCTTCGTCACGCGCGACCCGCGCGACCATGGAGGCCCGAGCTGCACTCATCGCGGCAAACGAGCTCCTGCGCTACCGCCCCGTCGACGACGTCTATGAAGAATGGCTCGACCGAGTCGCCGAGCTCGTCCGCGCTGCAGGAGGCGCCCCCGCGCCGTCCGTCTCGCTGCACCGCACCCCGCCCCGCGCGGGCGATGAAGCTCCCGGGGCGCCTCAGCCGCCTCCTCCTCAAGAAGGCGCCCTGGCCCCAAGGCACGCGGTCCCTGGGCGGAACCCTGCTCGCCAGCGCCGCGCGCTGCAAGAGCAGAGCTGTCAAGAAGTTCCTCGTCCGCAAGAAGCTGCCCAAGCGCTCTCGCTCCAACACGCCAAGACCTGCGCTGCCCCAGCCGCTGCATGCAGGAGGCCCACAAGACCAAGCTCTCGTCGTCCGAGGCCCCCGCTGCCACGGGCGGGCTGCCGCGCTTTCACCTCCGAAGCTGCAAGCGTCGCATGGCCCGCCAAGTTCAAGCCAGACCTGCCTCCTCGCCACGGCACAGCCTGACCCTACGGAGTTCCTCCAGCCTCTGAGCTGGGCATCGAGGCTGCCAACGGGATCAAAAGGTCATGGCGAACTGGTTTCCCATGGCGCTCAAGGACGGGCCCGCACTGCTCCTCGACCGGCCCTGTGCACGATCTCTTCTGGGCCGAGATGCGCACTCCGCTTCATCGCCAATTTCTGTGGTACTCGCGACCGGCCACCTGCCGTGAGCGACATGCGCCGTATCAAGCAGCAACCGGGGGAAACCCTGCAAAAGTACATCCAGCGCTTCAACAATGCTCGCCTCAAGATCCCCAGGGTAACGGAGGAGGCCATCATCTCTGCCTTCTCCGACGGCGTGCGCGACGTCAAGATGAAGGAGGATCTGGCGATGCATGAAGATCTGTGCACCTCCCTCGAGCTGTTCAACTTGGCGACCAAGTGCGCGCTGTGGCTGAGGAGGGCGCCTCTCCTCCTCGAGCTGCTCGCCGGATCCCGAAGAAAAGAAGTCCAAGGCCAAGGACGTGAAGCGCAAGGGGATGCCGTGCTCGCAGCCAACCGCATACACCAAGCAAGGCGTAGATCAGCCCGAGTCCTCCAAGGGCAGCTGCATCAAGTGTACCACGACCTCCACACCCACAACACCAATGAACGCCAAGAGCTCCGGCCGTCGCGCAAGGAAGGGTCGATGGGACGCCCGAGCGCAGCGACCGGGGCTACGGCCGAGGAGGAGGAAGGAATGCAGGACGCTGGGAAGACCGCGGCCCGCGCCAAGGGTGGCGCGACCAACCTCGCGAGGACCTCTGGCAAGACCCACCTCGCGAGGGAGGCTAGAGGGATTAGACTCGCGAGGATCGCCCTTAGGGGAACGCAGGCCTACCTCCGCTGCCGCCGCCGCCAAGGAGAATTGAAGACCGTCATCAGGACGAGGGGGCTGGATCTTCCAGGAAGCGCGTGCGATCGCCTGCATCCTGGGCGGAGCTCAAGCCCCAGCCTCTCAGCGCATCTTCAAGCAGTTCGCCGCAAAGTGAATGCAGTCCTCCCCAAGCTCTAGGCCACGCGCCCTCTCAGGTGGTCGGCGTACGCCATCACGTTAAGCTTAGCGGACCAGCTCAAGTGCGCAGCCACAGCCGGAGTTCTCCCGATGCTTGGTTCCCCAATCATCAGCAATGTGCTAGTCACCAAGACCCTCATCGACGGCGGAGCAGGGCTCAACGTCCTGTCTGTGGAAACATTCAACAATCTCCAAGTGCCTGATACCTTCACCAACCAAGCCTTTCTCCGGAGTCACCGACGGCTCCACGGTCCCGATCGGGCAGGTCCGCCTTCCTGTCACCTTCGGCGCTCGCGACAACTACCACACCGAGCTCATCGACTTCGACGTCGCCCACATTCGCCTGCCGTACAACGCCATCCTTGGGTACCCAGCATTGGCCAAATTCATGGTCGTAACCCACCATGGCTACAACGTCCTCAAGATGCCAGGAAGCGGCGGGGTCATCATGGTGCCCTGTGAAGAGAGAGACGCAGTGTGCTCCCTGGAGCTAGCCTTTCAGGCCGCATCGCTAGATGACCCAGACCATAGCAGCAGGAGGCCTCCCGAGGCCGCACCCAAGAAGAAGAAGACATCGATCGGCCCGACTCCTCAAGAGACAGGCCCCTCAGGGCCCGCACCGGGCCAGGGGGAGCCTCCTTCCATCGCATAGGGAAGTGCGCCCGGCGCCCTCTTCAGGCAGGGCTCGGGGGCTCTTCCCTGGAGGGCTGCCGACCTCGCCAAGGTCTCGAGGGAGGCGCTTGGGCACCACGTGGAAGCGTGTTTCGAAGCACGTTTCCCGCAAGCAGGAGCAAGGCAAGGAGGGCCGAACCCTCAGGAGTTCGTCAGCAAGGCCATTCAGGAACTACAGGAGTCAAGGGTCATGAGGGGCAGCCGCCACTCGCTATGGCCCCCATCCAGGCAAGGATGGTGGGCTGCGCGTCTGCATCGACATACCAGGGCTCAACCGAGCCACATCTCAAGAGCGCCTCTGGCCCTCGTGAGTGGGACGTTGCGAGGGTCCGCCCCACAGCTACGTGCGCATGCCTTATGGCCTGCCAAACATGGCAGCTGCGCACCAGCGTCTCATGAGGACCATCTTGGAGGCTCAAGAGGTCAGGCACGCCGCAGCCCTGGCGGAGATGGAGATGGTCTATGAGGAGCCGCCAGCGCCTCCCGAGCCTCCCGAGGCCCCCGGGCCTGGGGGCTCGTGAGGATCGGCTCCCGCAGCCCACCGAGTCTGCTACATCAACACCCCTTCGTCCCCAACATCACCAGGTGACATCTTTAAGTTTCGTTTCAGGCTGGGAGCGCCTTCAGGGCTGCATTATTCCCAGGCCGCGTGGGTCCGTCCCTGCGGCATGTATCCCTTTTATTTCATGTCATTACCTTATCCTGTTGGGGGCGCCCCTCGGGCTGCATCATCCCCAAGCCGCTCGGGCCTGTCCCAGCGGCATGTATCCTTCTTGCGTTTTCCTTAGGATTATGCTCTCGCTCCACCATGCTTGTTATTTGGAGCCTTTTCCTGGGTGGCGGAATCTTGCACGTTAAAGGGGGGGTGCCTGAGCATCGCGACTCAGGGCTCCTACCGGCTCTCCGGCCCTCACCCTCTGGTCTTGTCCATGGCATCGCCACCTGGCTTGCCAGCGACGGCTGAGACCAGCCCGAGAGCCGGGACCCGAGGGACGAGTTGCTGTGATCCGACTCAGCTTGCGCATTAAAGGGGTGCCCGAGCATCGCGATTCAGGGCTCCTACCGGCTCTCCGCCTCACCCTCTGGTCTTGTCCATGTTATCGCGACTGGCTTGCCAATGACGGCCGAGACTAGCCCGAGAGCCGGGACCAAGACGAGAGCACCCGACATCTGGCCAAATTTGCAGGAACACACTCGAAGATAAGGCCCAGAGCCAGGCGCAACCCGCCTTGAGGTAGGGCCCCGAGAGTCCCGCGCTGGCTCACGGGTGCCCCAACTCACCTCGCGAGGCCTCTCGCGCCTCTCCAAGGCAGCTAACGACAGAACTAACGATCGCCACGGCGAGCTCTTGTTCCTTTTGTGGTGAACCTGCAGGGTCCCTCCAAGGAGCACGAAACGACCTCGCCACGCAATCTCTCGTCAGCCAAGGCACGGACCTAGCGCCGCACCAGGAAGCATTGTCCTGACCCCCGAGATAAGTCACCCTCCGAACACACTAGTTGTTGCAACACCATCCCCACACTCAATGCAACCCCGTGTTAGCAATGTCGCTCTCCTTTCTCACCGAATGATGGCTGCTTGAGCGCCAAGGGGGACCCCCTGAGCATCGCGACTCAGAGGCTCTTACCGGACCTCGGGCCGCTCACCTCCTGGCCTTGACCACGACATCGCGACCTGGCATACCAGCGACGG
The DNA here is from genome assembly GCA_021605145.1 of Aegilops bicornis. Taxonomy (NCBI): domain Eukaryota; kingdom Viridiplantae; phylum Streptophyta; class Magnoliopsida; order Poales; family Poaceae; genus Aegilops; species Aegilops bicornis. The sequence continues at coordinate 197,999,834 of CM038672.1, read as the reverse complement.
CTGAAGCCGCCTTGGGACTGGGACCTGTCGGCGCAGAGCATCAAGCCCTCGTGAGGACTGACAGGAGGAAACTGAGCTAGAACGGAACGAGCATCTCGCGTTGCCTCATAGAAAGGGTTATATTGACAAACGAAGCTACAAACGTCTTACAAGCCCCCGCGGGGTACATTCTTGGCTCCTCGCAGGAACAGAAGACGCGAACCCTAAGAAGTCCTACCTACAGGGACCACCGCGGCAGACGCCATCATCAACAGTGGGCCACCCGATCCGGCGCCAACCCCATCCAGATCAGGGGCGGCGACGGCCTGACGAGCCCGCCCTGCTCCGGGAGCGGCGCAGGCTCGGGGCTCAGAGGCTCGCTGCCGTCGCCTCCGCGCCACGAAGAGCTCAGCTGAGTCGCTGGATCCTCCGCGCCTGTCACCGAGGAGCTGTCAAGGGAGCGGGCGGTCGGCCTCTGCCTCACCACAAGAAGACCCCGACCACCTCTCCGGGGCAGCACTCCAGCCAGCGACCCTCCGCCGTCAAGACCTTGAAGGACACCACCAAGCACCATCGTACTCCTGTGGATCGTGAGGTGCCCTCGCCACTGCAGACCCGGGCGACCTCGTCCCAGCCTCGAGTCATGAAGACCTCGCCCGGGGCAACTACTGCGACCTCTGCCCCGGTCGCGAGGGTGCCGCAGCCAGCGTGCTGCAGCCAGAGTCCCAGGGGTTCCTCCCGCCGGACGATGGCGGCGAAGAAAGAAGGAAGACGAATCCAAGACTTAGGAGGCGTGGCGACGCGAAGCACGAACTCCCGGCAGGAGCCCTCGGCGTGGACTCCAGGGGGGAAGACGCACACCTTCGTGACCCGCCGGCGTCGTGGGCGGCGCCGCTCGTGGCGCCCGGGCGCCGCCTCCTTTGGGGCCACCACCAATTTGCCAGACAAGGAAGAGGAAACCCTGGTGGCGGCCGCATGCACCAGGGCATGGGCGCCTCCTGGCGAGCGCTCCTGCCCTGACACCAGAGAGCAAGCCGCTTCGTTGGGGTAGCAGGTCAGGATCCTCTTGAGGAGCCTTTCCCTTCTCTTCCCTAGAGAACCGGCGGATTGGAGCCATGGCAACCAGACGAAATGAGGAGGAGGAGAAGTAGAGGGATAGACTGGAAGAGCGCGCGCCGTTCCGTACTTATAGCCGGCGAAGGCCAACCGTCGGCCTCCATGATCACCGGTCATCATGACCAACTATGTGTGCAGGGACTTGTCGAATCTGGGTGGTTACCGAGGCATCGTGGGGAAGCAATGCGCATGCGTCCAATCAACGGCCACACGGCGCCCAAGGCCGTAGGCTGTTAGGGCCCACGACGCTTCGCACTTACCCTTTCGCCTCTCTGCTCGGCCAAGTTCGGGTGCGCCATGGGCCCGGGGGCTACTGTCGGCGTTCTGGGAACAAAGGCCCCATACTTGCTCGCTCATGACTGCGGCGGGGCTCAAAGGAGGCCTGTGGAGAGCCCATCTTCATCAACACAAGCTCAAGACCCTCGCGAGGGGCCAAGCCTCGCGGGGCGGACGAACAGGAGCTTCCTCAGGCACGGCCTCGTCAGGCTGGATCATGAGGAGGCGGAGAGTTCAAGGCAGGGTACCTCGCGAGGTGCCCATGATGCAAGCCATGACGACCAAGGGCACCAGTCGGGCGCCAGCCCGCGCAGCGTCCTCCTTTCCTCTTTGGTGCAAAGGGAGCAAGCGCAGGCGAGAGCATCAATCAAAGGCATCCGTCTCGGTGCAACAAGACCAAGACCAGCCCCAACGGATGGAAGGGAGTCTTCGTGGAGCCCAAGCAGGCGTCATCAGCAGAGCCCTTGGCAGGCGAGGACCAACTTTAGTCAGGATAAGTGTACCCGTTGTTCCCCTTCAAAATGGCCAATTGTTGGCGCCCTTCCCGCTCAATATTTGGGAAGAGGCCCAGGGCCTTCGCCTATAAATAGGAGTAGCCACCCACAGGGTAGGGGGATCGAAACGATCGGCATCCGGGATCCAGAGGAAGACAGAAACCCGATCCCCAAGCTAGAGCGACTGAACACCACTTAGCAGTTCATCGCACCCGCCAAGAACAGACCCTTGCGAGGCTGTTCTTCCTTGTACTGTTCCTCATCAGCCCCAGAGGCAATCCACCACGCCAAAACTAGAGTAGGGTTTTACACCACATTGGTGGCCCGAACTAGTATAAATCTCGTGTCTCTTGTGCTGTTCTGTTTAGTAGTTTAGGTCCCAGCGATTCGGCGAGGTGCGAGACGGTGGAAGGTTGGATCTCCGCGCGCACCCCAGTGTTCGAACCTCAAGGGTCTGTCGGAACCCGAAATCCGACATACCCCTGTCGGATTCAGGGCTCCGCAGATGTAATAAGGTTCGAACTCTGGGACGTGTGCGAAGATCTCAACCTCTCAAGCTTCGAGCCCGTCACCCCACAGCATAGCCTAGCCGGATTCGCGTGAACTAGGAAGAAGATGGACACGGCAGTTTACCCAGGTTCGGGCCACCTTGCGGTGTAAAGCCCTACTCCTGCTTTGTGGTGGATTGGCCTCACGACGGACTGAGGATGAACAAGTACAGAGGTTGAACAACCTCGCGAGGGATTTTGTGGTGAGGGTGGAAAGGATTGGATCCCGCCCCCTCTACGGTGGTGGCTATCCTATATATATACATATATATATATACATACATACATATATATATATAGTGGCCCTTGGTCCTCTTCCCCCTAAACCTAGGCGGGAAGGGATCCCACAATGTCCAATTAGAAAGGGGACAAGTAGTACATCTAATCCTGACGAAAGGTGGTATTCGCCTGCAAAGCTTCTGATCGTGATGCAGTGGTGGGCTCGGTGATGACCCCCGTCCTACCGAGCCCGTGATCTTGGTCTTGTAGAACCGGAATGAAAACCTTTGGGAGATTCCTCCGGGACCCACGCCTGTTCTTGCCTCCTTAGCACCAAAGAGGAAATTGCCTCCTCTGCGCCCGCTGGCGCCCGCCTGGCCTTGGTCATCATGGCTCACGTCATTGTAGCCTCCTGAGGCTGGGTACCTGCATAGAAATCTCCGCTCCTCGGGAGGCCTCTTGGGGGAGGTCGCTCCCTCTGGAGGTCTTGGTGTTGTCCGCCTCGCGAGGCCAGGGCCCTCACGAGGGTCTTGTCTTGGCGGTCTTGCAGATGAGTCATACCAGGCTTTCGAGGGAGCCACGCCATGGGCCATAGGCAGGCAAGTATGGGTACCCTAGTTCCCATAACGCCAAAGGTAGCCTCCGAGAACAAGGCGCGCTCGGGCGGGCTTCGAGGCGAAACCAATGGGCAAGGATGAAGCACCACGGGCCCCAATCGCCTGTGGTGCAAGCTGACGGATGGCGCTTGATGGGACACGGACGCCTTGGCTTCCCCATGTCGCCTCGGCAACCATTCCGAGTTGACAGTAGCCTGGCGCATGCAGCAGGGCCATCATCACCCGGAGCATGGAGGGACGCCAGTTATTCTTCTTCAGCCTATAAACGAGCATGGGGAACGGAGCCCCTTAGCCCACCTTCGTCTTCCTGTCTTCTCGCCTCGTGTTCCTTCTATAGCGCCCATGGCACCAATCAGGAGGTTTTCCGCCACTGAGAAGGGAAAGGCTCAAAAGGAGGTGCCCGAGCCGCTCTTGCCGAAGAGGAGCTACAGCCGCCCTCGACGGGTTGCCGCAACACAAATGGTCACTCCTTCTAGGCGCGAGCACGCACCACCGAGGGCCCGCGCTGGCCCGATCGTCCGCCCACAGAGTCCTTCCCACGGGGGAGGCCACGGAGGGAACCCGGTGACGGTCGCCCGACCACTTCACCCACAGACTCATGCCGATGGCACAGCCCGCGATTTTGTGGTGTACGTGACGATGTTGCCGCGCACCTGGATTCGACTCCCGTGTGCCCTGGCAGAGGAGTTGCCGGGGCGGGGGCCCGTGGAGTTGTGGCTTTAGTATGAAGGTTGCTATGGCCAAGCCTCGTAGGCGGAGGTGGAGGCCACCTTCTCCGGCGATGTCTTCATGACTCGAGGATGGGGGACGGTCACTGCTACCTCTTGAGCACTGCGTTGGTTTTCCCTTGAAGAGGAAAGGGTGATGCAGCAAAGTAGCGTAAGTATTTCCCTCAATTTTTGAGAACCAAGGTATCAATCCAGTAGGAGATTACATCCAAGTCGCCTCGTACCTACACAAACAAATAAGAACCTTGCAACCAACGCAATAAAGGGGTTGTCAAACCCTTCATAGCCACTTGCAAAAGTGAGATCAGATAGAGATAATAAGATAAATATTTTTTGTATTTTTATGATATAGATTGGAAAGTAAAGATTGCAAAATAAATGAAGGAAGAAATAGTAAATTGGTAGGAAAATAATATGATGGAAGATAGACCCGAGGGCCATAGGTTTCACTAGTGGCTTCTCTCAAGATAGCATAATTTACGGTTGGTGAACGAATTACTGTCGAGCAATTGATAGAAAAGTGCATAGTTATGAGAATATCTAGGCATGATCATGTATATAGGCATCACGTCCGCGACAAGTAGACCGAAATGATTCTTCATCTACTACTATTACTCCACACATCAACCGCCATCTAGCATGCATCTAGAGTATCAAGTTCATAAGAATAGAATAACACAGTAGGCAAGATGACATGATGTAGAGGGATAAACTCAAGCAATATGATATAAACCCCATCTTTTTATCCTCGATGGCAACAATCCAATACGTTCCTTGCTGCCCCTGCAGTCACTGGGAAAGGACATCGCAAGATTGAACCCAAAGCTAAGCACTTCTCCCATTGCAAGAAAGATCAATCTAGTAGGCCAAACCAAACTGATAACTCGAAGAGACTTGCAAAGATATTTAAATCATACATATAAGAATTCAGAGAAAAATAAAATATTGTTCATAGATAATCTTAATCATAATTCCACAATTCATCGGATCTCGACAAACACACCGCAAAAAGAATTACATCGAATAGATCTCCAAGAAGATCGAGGAGAACTTTGTATCGAGATACAAAGAGAGAGAATAAGACATCTAGCTAATAACTATGGACCCAAAGGTATGTGGTAAACTACTCACACATCATCGGAGAGGCTATGGTATTGATGTAGAAGCCCTCCATGATTGATTCCTCCATGAAAGGCCGGAAAAGGCCCCAAGATGGGATCTCACGGGTACAGAAGGTTGCGGCGGTGGAAATAGGGTTTTGTGGTGCTCCTGGATGTTTTTGGGGTATATGGGTATATATAGGAGGAAGAAGCTGGTCCCGCCTGCGCATGGTCCCGCGCGTAAGCTTCGTGGTGTGTTTTTCCCGTGTACGCATATTTCCTGGTTACCTCGGTCAACTGCTCGTGGCGCGGGGCTCCTCATGCGCTTCCCGCGTCATGCGTCATGGGGGTTACTGTGTCCTGTGTCTGCTTCAGAGGGGTGGATCGACGCATGTGCACCCGGATTGTGCACATGCGTTTGTACTAGCGCGATGACAGGTGGGCCGCCGCTGATCTGGTCCCGCTCGTCGGCTGCATGGTGGTGTTGTCGGCGTTCTGGGAACGGGGGCCCCAGACTTGCCTGCCTGCGGCCTGCAGCTTGGCTCAAAGGGGGGCCCATCACGGCCCATCTTCATCAACACAAGCTCAAGACCATCGCTGGCGCTGGAAGCTCACAAGGGCAACGACAGGAGCTTCCTCAGGCACGGCCTCGTCAGGCTGGCTCGCGAGGAGGTGGAGAGATCAAGGCGGGGTACCTCACGAGGTGACCATGATGCAAGCCATGACGACCAAGGGCGCCAGGCGGGCGCCAGCCCGCCACAGGTCCTCCTTTCCTCTTTGGTGCAAAGGGAGCAAGCGCAGTAGAGCGTCAAGCAAAGGCATCCATTTTCGTGCAACAAGACCAAGACCAGTCCAATGGCAGGAAGTCATTGTGGAGCCCAAGCCCAGATCACCACCAGAGCCTTTGACAAAGTAGGACCAACTTTAGTCGTGATAAGTGTACCAGATGTTCCCCTTCAAAATGGCCAATTGTTGGCGCCTTTCCCGCTCAATATTTGGGAAGAGGCCCAGGCCTCTGCATCAGAGTAAGTAGAGCTAGCCACCATAGTAGAGACATATGATCGGTAGCTGGATGCACCTTGGATAGAGAGAGAGAGAGAGAGAGAGAGAGAGAAGGCGATCAACTCCCTAAGCAGTTCATCGCCTGCCAAGAACAGACCCTCGCGAGGCTGTTCTTCCTTGTATTGTTCATCACCATCAGCCCAAGAGGCAATCCACCACACCATAAACTAGAGTATGGTATTACACCACAACGGTGGCCCGAACTAGTATAAACCTTGTGTCTCTTGTATTGTTCCTTTCGTAGTTTAGATCCAAGCGAGGCGGCGGGGTGCAGGTAGGTAGAGGTTGAGATTCCGTGCGCACCCCAGTGTTCAAACCTCAAGGGTCTGCCGGAACCCGAAATCCGACATTTGGCGCGCCAGGTAGGGGTGCACAGGAATTCGTCTTCCGCCGCCCTGTTCTCCGTCGACCACCACATCCATGTCTGACGCTCGTCGGGCCCGCGCCGAGCGCCGAGCCGCTCTCGCTTCCCACGTCGCCCAGACGGCTCCCGTCGGCGGGCGCCCTCGTCGTTCCCCGTCGCCTGCCGTCAACGCCGCCACCGGCCCGGCGGGGAACGAGCAGCAAGCATCATCCCAGCATCCCTCCGTGAGGCAAGACGGCCGCACTGCTACCCCCTCACTCCCCCCGGCTGGTTCTTTGTCTCGCGCGTTCCGCGCGCCCATGGAGGCTCGAGCTGCGCTCATCGCGGCAAACGAGCTCCTGCGCTACCATCCCGTCGATGACGTCTACGAAGAGTGGCTCGACCGCGTCGCCGAGCTCGTCCGCGCCGCAGGGGGCTCCCCCGCGTCGTCTGTCCCGCTGCACCGATCCCGTCCTGCGCAGGCGATGAAGCTCCGAGGGTGCCTCGGCCGCCTCCCCCTCAATAAGGCGCCCTAGCCCCAAGGCGCGTGGTCCCTGGGCGGAACCCGCTCCGTCCGGCGCCAGCGCGGCAAGAGTAGAGCTGCCAGGAGGTCCCTCACCCGCAAGAAGCTGCCCGAGTGCTCCTCGCCCAGCTCGTCAGCGACCATGCTCCTGGTCCGCACGCGTCAAGACCCCACGCTGCTCCCGGCTGCGCAGCATGGGGACCCGCAAAACCAAGCTCTTCGTCACCCAAGGCCTCACGTGGCCACAGGCGCTGCCGTGCCTTCACCCCGAAGCTGCATGGGTCGCGTGGCGGCAAGTTCAAGCGGACCTGCCTCCTCGCTTCTGACGATACGGGCCGACCTGCAGAGTTCCTCCAGCTTTTACGAGCTGGGCATCGAAGCCGCCAACGGAGACGAGAAGGTCATGGTGAACTGGTTTCCCATGGCATTCAAGGGCCCAGAGCCCTTTGGCTCCTGAACCTGGCCCCAGGCACGATCTCCTCCTGGGACGAGATGCGTACCCGCTTCATCGCCAACTTCCAAGGTACTCGTGACCGGCCACCCGCCGTGAGCGACATCCGCCGCATCAAGCAGCAACCAGGAGAGACCTCGCAGTACATCCAGCGCTTCAACAACGCACGCCTCAAGATTCCCAAGGTGACCGAGGAGGCCATCATCTCCGCCTTCTCCGACGGTGTGCGCAACGTCAAGATGAAGGAGGAGCTCGCGATGCATGAAGATCTGTGCACTTCCTTGGAGCTGTTCAACTTGGCGACCAAGTGCGCCAGGGCCGAGGAAGGGCGTCTCTCCCTCCTCGAGCTGCCTGCCGCAGACCCAGAAGAGAAGAAATCCAAGGCCAAGGACGTGAAGGGCGAGGGGGCTGCCGTGCTCGTGGCGGAACCGGACACCAAGCGGGGCAGAGATCAGCCCGAGTCTTCCAAGGGCAGCCGGTACTGCGTGTACCACGACCTCCACACCAACAACACCAGCGAATGTCAAGAGCTCCGAGCGGTGCGAGAAGGGAGGATCGGCCGACGTCCCGACCGCAGCAACCGGGGCTACGGCCGAGGAGGAGGAAGGAACGCAGGACGATGGGAAGACCGCAGCCCATGCCGAGGGTGGCGTGACCAACCTCGCGAGGATCGCTGGCGGGACTCGCCTCGCGAGGGAGGCTGGAGGGATCAGCCTCGCGAGGATCGCCCGCAAGGCAACGCAGGCCTCCCTCCTCTGCCACCGCAGCCAAGGAGAAATGAAGACCATCATCAAGACGAGGGGGCTGGGGTCTTCCAGGAGCCGCGCGCGATCGCATGCATCCTAGGCGGAGCTCAAGCCCCAGCCTCTCAACGAATCTTCAAGAAGTTCGCCCGCGAAGTGAATGCAGTCCTCCCCAAGCTCGAAGCCACGCGCCCCCTCAGGTGGTCGGCGTGCACCATCATGTTCAGCTCAGCGGATCAGCTCAAGTGTGCGGCCACAGCCGGAGTCCTCCCGATGCTCTGTTCCCCAATCATCAGCAACGTGCTAGTCACCAAGACCCTCATCGATGGCGGGGCAGGGCTCAACGCGTCTGTCCGTGAAAATGTTCAACAATCTCCAAGTGCCTTACAATCAGCTTCAGCCAACCAAGCCTTTCTGGGGTCACCGACGGCTCCACAGTCCCGATCGGGCAGGTTCGCCTCCCTGTCACCTTGGCGACGCGACAACTACCGCGAGCTCATCGACTTCGACATCGCCCACATTACGCCGCCATACAACGCCATCCTCGGGTACCCAGCGCTGGCCAAGTTCATGGCCGTAACCCACCACGGCTACAACGTCCTCAAGATGCCAGGAAGTGGCGGAGTCATCATGGTGCCCTGCGAAGAAAAAGACGTAGTGTGCTCCCTGGAGCGAGCCTTTCAGGCCGCATCACTGGAAGACCCGGATCACGGAAGCAGGAGGCTTCCCGAGACCGCTCCCAAGAAGAAGAAGACATCGTCCAACCCGGCCCCTCAGGAGGCAGGCCCCTCATGGTTCGTGCCTGCTCAGGGGGAACCTCCTTCTATCACATAGGAAAGCGCGCCCGGCGCCCTCCTCAGGCAGGGCTCGGGGGCTCTCCCCTGGAGGGCTACCGACCTTGCTAAGGTCATGAAGGAGGCGCTTGGGCACCACTTGGAGGCGTGTTTCGAAGCACGCTTCCCTTAAGAAGGAGCAAGGCAAGGAGTGCCAAACCCTCAGGAGTTCGTCAGCAAGATCGTTCAGGAGCTGCAGGAGTCAAGAGTCATGAGTGGCAGCCGCCGCCTGCCCCAGCTCCCCATCCAGGCGAGGATGGTGGGCTGCGTGTCTGCATCGACATACCGAGGCTCAACCAGGCCGCCTCTCAGGAGCGCCTCTGGCCCTCTCGCGTGGGGCGCTGTGAAGGTCCACCCCACAGCTACGTTCGCATGCCTTACGGCCTGCCAAACGCGGCCGCCACGTACCAGCGCCTCATGAGGGACATCCTGGAGGCTCAAAAGGCTAGGCGTTCCGCAACCCTGGCGGAGATGGAGATGGTCCACAAGGAGCCACCAGCGCCTCCAGAGCCTCCCGAGGCCCCCTGAGCCTGGGGGCTCGTGAGGATCGGCTCCCGCAGCCCACCGAGTCTGCTGCACCAACACCCTTTTATCTTCAACACTATCAGGTGACATCTTCCAAGTTTCATTTCCAACTGGGAGCGCCCCCTAGGGCTGCATTATTCCTAGGCCGCATGGGTCCGTCCCTGTGGCGTGTATCCCTTTTACTTCCTGTTCCTAGCTTACCTTGTTGGGGGCGCCCTTTGGGCTGCATCATCCCCAAGTCGCTTGGGCCAGACCCGGCGGCATGTATCCCTCTTGCGTTTATTTCGGGTCATGCGTTCGACCCATCATGCTTGTTATTTGATGCCAATCCATGGCACCTTCTCTTTGTTCATGTCGACCGCTTGCACGTTAATGGGGGGGGGTGCCTGAGCATCGCGACTGGGCTCTTGGCTCTCCAGCCTCACCTCTGGCCTTGTCCACGGCATCGCGACACTGGCATACCAATGGACGGTGAGACCAGCTCGAGGGCAGGACCCGAGGATGTAGAGCGCCGACATCTAACCAAATTTGCGGGAACACATCACAAGATAAGGCCCAGTGCAGGCGCAACCCGCCTTTGAGGTAGGGCCCGTGAGTCCTGCTACTGGCTCACGGGTGCCTGTGATACACCTCGTCAGCCCTACCATGCCAGCCACGTGTTAGGGCGGGTCAGACACGCCTGGCTCCTCCCGAGGGGAGCCCCTCCCACGCACTGATGGAAGCACCATGCTCCGTCTTTGGGCCGACGAAACTGCCAAGGAGCGGCTATGCCTGACACATTACACGGAAGCGCTTATGTCTCCGCAGTGATAAACAATCGAGGTGGCCCCGGGCTGCATCAACCTCGGGGAGCCCAGGCTCAGTGTCTGGCCTCATCGCAACGCCTCCTCGGGAGTGCCAGCGAGGGGCTGGGCACGGGGGCTGCGCCTGGGTCACGCCCAGACGCACGCCATCCAGCCAGGCCCCTCGGGCCTGGTTCGTCGCGCGCCCCTCCCCGAGCGGAGCCGAGGTACGAAGGCCGTTTGAGCGTCAAGGGGGACTCCCGAGCATCGCGACTCAGGAGCCTAACTGGTCATGTAGCCCCTCACTCCTTAGTTCCAAAAGGCTAATGGCGGTTGAGGTATGCGTGGGGCCGGGCTCTGCAGACGTAGAACGGTAGATCCACCCACATCTGACCTCCCTACTTGTTGTTAGATGCGCCAAGGGGACTCCACAGGCATCGCGACTCAGAGCCTAACTTGTCACGTAGCCCCTCACTCCTTGGTCCCGCCCTGGTTTCCGGTCGGGGCTAACGGGCGGCCGAGTAGAGGTATGCACGGGGCCGGGCTCTGCCGGCGTAAAACACAAGCAAGTAGGAAGGAAAAGCGCAAATTTCAAGGAATTCAAAAGCAAATATTACAGTCCATAACTGTTATCACAATGCCAAATACAAGTTTAAACGCCTCCCCGAGGCATGATACATGTGTAGGAATCAAAAGCAGAACAGGAGCCGCAACAGAGTCACTTGTCGGCGGTGGAGCTGCGCGGAGCGGGTTCTCCTGATGGAGCCGCAGGGTTGGCAGCACCCCGCTTCGTCTTGGTGCTGAAGGCCCGGAACTTCCCCAGCAGAGCCTCCGCACAACCCTTCACGACCTGAGCAGCGGCAGCGGCAAGCTCGCCGCTCGCTGGCTCCAGCAGGCTGTCGAGGTCGACGTTGGGATCGCGAAGATAGACGTGGGTGAGGACCCGCATCAGCGCTGCAGAAGACAAGACACGCGCCTCGGCCTCAGCCATAGGGCCAAGGCCAAGGGCGACATCTTCAAGAGCACGAACCAGGAAGGGAAGCAGCTTGGCAGGGCCGTCCTCTGCGCCGGCCAGCGGGCTCTCCAGGCCGCTATCATAAAGCTCCCTCAGCATGGTGCGAGCCTTTACCTCCATCTCTGTGAAGGCCACGCGATCCTCGGCAAGGACCCGTGCCTTGCCGTCCAGCTCGACCTTCTTCACCTCCAACTCTTGCTCCAGCACGCCCAGGCGTTCACGACGCTTCTTGAGCTTGGCGTCTCGATCCTTGACGGCCACCTCGCGAGCTTTCATGCCTTCCTCCTGCTCTTGGTGAAGGCGGGCCTCCTTGGCGAGCTGGTCCCGCAGGCCCTGCAGCTCGCTCTCCAGCGCCTTGCAGCGACCTCGGACATCGGCTACCTCCCCCAAGGCGTCATCGCGAGAAGCTTTCGCCCCAAGGATGGCCTGCTTCTCCTCGTCGCAAGCCGTCGAGGCCTGGACCAGCGCCACCCGGATTGAAGCGTCGGAGCGAATCTGGCTGTGGCCAGCCCACAGCGCCCGGCCACCAAGCGAGGGTCGGCGCCCAGAAGATCTTGCCGCAACCGGTCCAGTTCAGAAGCAGCACGATCCAGAACGGTAGGAGGAGTCAAAGAGACAGCAGTCGATGGAGTAGGAGGAGAGGATGACAGTGTGACCACGGTGTCGTGAGGCAGGACCTGCTGCGCCCCAACAGCTGTGGCGGCGGCATCAGGCAATGACACCACAGGAGTCGCTTGGGCCATGGGGGCTGAGCTCGCCCCAGCCAGCTCCACCAGGCCTCGCGAGGATGACCGGGCAGGGGAGGCCCGTGCATCACGATCACCTTCTTTCAGGGCGAGGCGCTGCCCAGACGGAACCTCGTGGAGATCCCTCGGCTTCTTTGCATGGCGCCCATTAGCCAAGAAATACGGACGTCAAGCCTCAACGACAAAACAAGAAATAAGACAGGAATTGAGCACCTACTGGTCGTCGCTCGCGAGCTCGAGCAACCTCCGGCCATACTTGAAGCCCGAGAGCCGGCTACAAGGATCAGCCTCAAGGAGCTCGGGAGCAGGAGGCGCGCCTGCGGATCACCTCGATGCCGGGGCAGACCCGCGAGGGACCAGCCCTGTCCTGTCCTTCTTCGGGATCGGGGGCAAGCTTCCGCCGCCCCGCTCATCATCATCCTCGTCGTCGTCGTCGCTCGGTAAGAGGCGGAGAACGCGGGACTTGCGCCGAGGGAGGGGAGCCCTCGACTCTCCGTCGGTCGCCTCGGAGTCGAGCCCTCCTTCCCGCTCCCCTTCTCCCTTCTCCTCGCTGGAGTCGCTGGAGGACACATCCACTGGTTCCTCGGGAGCCTCCGCGGGCACGGGCCCGTCCCCGTTGAAGACAGGCATGGACTGCACTACCTGCTCCCAGTCGTTGTGGAGGAACAGGGGCGTAGGAGCGCCCTCCAACCTCGCCACGTCGCCCCCAACCAAAGATTGGAGAACCGCAGCCAGGTCTTCGCCGGCCAAGACCCGCAGGGCTCGGGTGGGGCCTCCACATCGGAAGTGGGTACCGACGGCCGAAGCCACCGGTGCTCCAGAATTCCCTCAAGAACGACAAGCTGTCAGCTTCGCTGGCCACGCCATGTCGGGCCGGCTCGAGATCCATGTCCATCCTCTCCAACACCAGCCTCAAGTGAGATCCATGAGCTCCACTCGAGACCACGGTCGTTGGAGTGTATGGGGTGCTCTGTGGGTAAGATTAGCCGAGGGTGGATGCGCCCAACATCTACCAAGACCCACTTGCTCCTGAAGCCCTCAATCCTCTTCCCGGGGTTCGAAATGGCGATGGAGCTACCGTATGCGACGAAGCTCGCACACGCAGAGAAGGAACCACGAGAGGTCCGGAGGGAGAAATAGTGGCGCAGCAGGGCCACTGAGGGCTGCACCCCGACGTGAGCCTCACAATAGTAGGCGAAGATCGCCAGGAGGAGAACAGAGTTGGGGTGGAGGTGCAGAGCTTGTAGCTTGTAATGGCAGAGGACGGAGAAGAAGAACTCGGAAAAGGGAGGAATCAGACCGGCAACAATGGCACTTACAAAGAGAGGATAGAAGGTGCTCCCTTGGCCCTCAGGGAGGGTGGAGCCGGCCTTGAACACCTTCGCCCCGTCGATGCCCTGCGCCACCGCCATCTGGCGCACCTGGGCAAGGCTCGCCTCCGACACGTTCGGTGAGTCCAGGCGGTAGCATTTCAAGCATCGGCCGGGTCTGCAGCGGCGCCATGCCTTCCTAGGGCGTGCAATCAAAGTGGATCTGAAGATTTCGGAGGCAGGAAGGAGAGGCGCAAGAAAGGGGATCTGAGCAGTAACCAGGGAAAGCAAGGGAAGCAAAGCCTAGGCAGACGCCGCTCCTTTATCGACTCGCGCGGTTGCTAAGGTGCCCACGTCCAATCAACCGCCACGCGGCGCCCAAGGCTGCAGGCTGTTAGGACCCGTGGTGCTTCGCACTTGCCCCTTCGCCTCTCTGCTCGGCCAAGTCCGGGCGCGCCTTGGGCCCCGGGGCTACTGTCGGCGTTCTGGGAACGGGGGTCCCCAGACTTGGCTGCCTGCGACATGCGGCGTGGCTCAAAGGGGGGCCCATCACGGCCCATCTTCATTAACACAAGCTCAAGACCCTCGCAAGGGGCCAAGCCTCGCGGGGGTGACAACAGGGAGCTTCCTCAGGCACGGCCTCGTCAGGCTGGCTCGCGAGGAGGCGGAGAGATCAAGGCGGGGTACCTCACGAGGTGCCCATGACGCAAGCCATGAAGACCAAGGGCGCCCGGTGACGCCACTGCGATCTCCTCCTTTCCTCTTTGGTGCAAAGGGAGCAAGCGCAGGCAAGAGCATCAAGCAAAGGCGTCCATTTCGGTGCAACAAGACCAAGACCAGTCCACGGCAGGAAGTCATTGTGGAGCCCAAGCCCGCATCACCACCAGAGCCTTTGACAAGCGAGGACCAACTTTAGTCGGGATAAGTGTACCCGATGTTCCCCTTCAAAATGGCCGATTGTTGGCGCCCTTCCCGCTCAATATTTGGGAAGAGGCCCAGGGCCTCTGCCTATATAAGTAGAGCTAGCCACCATAGTAGAGACATCTGATCGGTAGTTGGATGCACCTTGGATAGAGAGAGAGAGAGAAGGCGACTGAACTCCCCTAAGCAGTTCATCCCCCGGCCAAGAACAGACCCTCGCGAGGCTGTTCTTCCTTGTATTGTTCATCACCATCAGCCCAATAGGCAATCCACCACACCACAAACTAGAGTATGGTATTACACCACAACGGTGGCCCGAACTAGTATAAACCTTGTGTCTCTTGTGTTGTTCCTTTCGTAGTTTAGATCCAAGCGAGGCGGCGGGGTGTAGGTAGGTAGAGGGTGAGATTCCACGCGCAACCCAGTGTTCGAACCTCAAGGGTCTGCCAAAACCCGAAATCCGACAGGTGTTGCATCTCGCCTGCATTTGGACTTTGGAGAAAGAAGATGGACTGCAGCTGCCCGATGCATGTGCTTGTGGCGACTGGCTGACCGATGCATCGTGCGTGCCTCACCTCCATCTGCAGTTGGAGAGAGAGATGGACTGGCGCCTCGGCCTTGTTGGTCGGCCTTGCATGACCGCCCTGCCGTCCATGAGCCGGGTGCTGCAGTGGCTCACGGACCTCCATCGTTGCCTCCATGCCTTTAGCGAGTCCTGCGACCGAGCCAAGGGCCTCGTCCAGGCGGCCGCCAGCAGCCTCGACCCCGCCGCCTCCCGCCATGACAAGATGTGTCACGCCATGTCCGTGGTGGACAAGGATCTCTGGGCCGCCGCCACTGGTCGGGAGGAGAACGAGATGGAAGAGGAGAAGAATCACCCTCCGACCACGCCGCTGGTGGCCGAGGACAAATAGCCCAATCGATCTACCTCACTCCTATTGAGGTGATGTTCATTGTTCTTTTTTTTCCGTGTGATGTGCATCGTTCCTCTTATTTTCTTGCTTGATGTGCTAATCGTGTTAGTCAACTAGAGGATGAATGAAACTGTGACGGGAAAGGAGAGATGGACTGGGATATTTTACCTCGCCGTGATGCATGGTGGCCGAGATGCGGCAGCCCCATGCTCTGTTCCGATGGGCCTCCTCTGATCGATGTTTGCCGCTGGTTGAGGTTCGTCCTTCTCTGGTTCGCATGTTCTTCGCCATCGCTTTGCTTTGGATTCGTCATGCTAATTTTGCATGTTTGCCTTTGTTTCGCTCGCACGCAGTTTGGTACGGTTTCTGTTGTCGCCATGCGTCGAGCCTTGGGTCCGTCTCTCCTTCTCATTGAGGTTAGTCCACCCCTCTTGTTCTTGCCTATAGAATGTTTGATGAAATGCATGTGTGCTGACACTTGTTCTACGGTTCAGCCTACTTCTCCTGTTGCTGGCGCATCTTCTTCTCGTCCATCCTACTGCTTACCCAACGTGCTTCTGCTTGCTGTCTCGGGTAAATAGGCCATTCTGTTGCTTCTATGACCGGCTGAGTGTTCATTGCATGCAGTGTGTCGTTGTGCTCTTACCGGTTGTTTTTTTGTGTATTTCACAGGTTGTACGATCTCTTATGTCGCTGTGTCGATCCACTCATCAAGGTTTTCTTCTTTCCTTTCTACTACTGTCGAATTTCGGGTTCCGGCAGACCCTTGAGGTTCGAACACTGGGGTGCGCGCGGAGATCCAACCTCTCACCGTCTCGCACCTCGCCGAATCGCAGGAACCTAAACTACTAAAAAGAACAGCACCAGAGACGCAAGATTTATACTAGTTCGGGCCACCGTTGTGGTGTAATACCGTACTCTAGTTTGTGGCGTGGTGGATTGCCTCTTGGGCCGATGAGGAACAGTACAGGGAAGAACAGCCTCGCGAGGGTCTGTTCTTGGTGGGTGTGATGAACTGCTATGTGGTGTCCCGTCGCTCTAGCTTGAGGATCGGGTCTCTCTCTCTCTCTCTCTCTCTCTCTCTCTCTCTCTTTGGATTCCAAAAATGCCAGATCCCCCTACTCTGATTGTGGCTACCCCTTTATAGGCAAAGGCCCTGGGCCTCTTCCCAAATATTGAGCGGGAAGGGCGCCAACAATTGGCCATTTTGAAGGGGAACAGAGGGTCCACTTATCCTGACTAAAGTTGGTCCTCGCCTGCCAAAGGCTTTCAGTGATGACGCCTTTGCTTGGACTCCACGATGACTCCCTTCCAGCCGTTGGGGCTGGTCTTGGTCTTGTTGCACCAAAGCGGATGCCTTTGCTTGATGCCTCGCTGCGCTTGCTCCCTTTGCACCAAAGTGGAAAGGAGGGCCATGCTGTGAGCTAGCGCCCGGTGGCGCCCTTGGTCGTCATGGCTTGCGTCACGGGCACCTCATGAGGTACTCCTGCCTTGAACTCTCCGCCTCCTCATGAGCTGCCGACGAGGCCGTGCTCGAGGAAGCTCCTCGTCGTCCCGCCCGTGAGGCTTGGCGCCTCGCGAGGGTCTTGAGCTGCGTTGGTGAAGATGGGCCGTCTGGGCCTCCTTTGAGCCACGCCGCAGAGCGCAGGTAGGCAAGTCTGGGACCCCGTTCCCGAGAACGCCGACAAGTAGCCCGGGCCCACGGCGCGCCCGAACTTGGCTGGGCAGAGAGGCGAAAGGGAAAGTGCGAAGCGTCGCGGGCCCTAACAGCCTGCGGCCTTGGGCGCCGCGTGGCTGTTGATTGGACAAGTGCGCACTACTTCCCCACGATGCCTCGGTAACCACCCGGATTCGACAAGTCCCTGCATGCAGAGTTGGTCATGATTACCGGTGATCATGGAGGCCAACGGTTGGCCATCGCCGGTGAGGGAGTTCCGGACTAGGGGGTGTCCGGATAGCCGAACTATCATCATCGGCCGGACTCCAAGACTATGAAGATACAAGATTGAAGACTTCTTCCCGTGTCCGAATGGGACTTTCCTTGGCGTGGAAGGCAAGCTTGGCGATACGGATATGTAGATCTCCTACCATTGTAACCCACTGTGTAACCCTAGCCCTCTCCGGTGTCTATATAAACCGGATGGCTTTAGTCCATAGGACGAACGACAATCATACCATAGGCTAGCTTCTAGGGTTTAGCCTCTTTGATCTCGTGGTAGATCCACTCTTGTAACACACATCATAAATATTAATCAAGCAGGACGTAGGGTTTTACCTCCATCAAGAGGGCCCAACCTGGGTAAAACATCGTGTCCTTGTCCCTGTTACCATCCGCCTAGACGCACAGTTCGGGACCCCCTACCCGAGATCCGCCGGTTTTGACACCGACATTGGTGCTTTCATTGAGAGTTCCTCCGTATGTCGTCACCGATAGGCTCGATGGCTTCTTCGACCATCATCAACGATGCAGTCCAGGTGAGACTTTTCTCCCGGACAGATCTTCAGATTCGGGCGGCTTCGCACCGGCTGGGCCGATTCGCTTGGCCATCTGGAGCAGATCGAAAGCTACGCCCCTGGCCGTCAGGTCAGATTTGGAAGTTTGAACTTCACGGCTGACATCCGCGGGGACTTGATCCTCGATGGAGTCGAGCCACAGCCGAGCGTGCCGCACTGTCACGGCGAGCATGATTTTGCTCTGCAGCCGGACAGTACCCTGGAGGCCGCACTCGAACCCGCTCCGATCTTCAATTCGGAGCCGGCTGCGCAGATCGGGGACGGATGGCTAGACACCGCCTCGGGGGATGCAACCTCTACGGCGATAGAGCCGAACACTGATCTTGTCCCTCACAAAGCTTGCGACTCCGAGGTGCCGAACTCCTTGCCGGACTTCGAACCTCCCGCGCCCCCTCCGATCGAATCCGATTGGGCGCCGGTCATGGAGTTCACCGCAGCGGACATCTTTCAACTCTCACCTTTTGGCGACATCTTGAGTTTGCTAAAGTACCTCTCGTTATCAGGAGAGCCCTGGCCGGACTGCGGTCAGGACGATTGGGATGCGGACGACGAAGAAATTCAAAGACCACCAACCACCCACTTGGTAGCCGTTGTCGATGATCTAACCGACATGCTAGACTACGACTCCGAAGACATCGACGGTATGGACGACGATGCCGAAGACGAACAAGACCCAATGCCTATAGGGCACTGGAAGGCCACCTCGTCATACGACATATATATGGTGGACATCCCAAAAGATGGGAACAACGATGGAACAACGGAGGATGACCCCTCCAAGAAGCAGCCCAAGCGCCAGCGTCAGCGGCGCCGCTCTAAATCCCGCCACAGCAAGAAGGAAGATTCCGGCACCGGAGATAACAATACACAGGACAGTGCCGAAGAGAATCCACTCCAGCAAGATCCAGCGCAGGAGGATGGAGACGCCCGCCCTCACGAGAGAGCGGCAGAAGAAGAGGTGGAGGATTATATGCCTCCCTCCGGAGGCGAAGCAAGCCTCGACGACGATGAATTCGTCGTGCCTGAGGATCCCGTCGAACAAGAGCGTTTTAGACGTAGGCTTATGGCCACGGCGAAAAGCCTCAAGAAAAAGCAGCAACAACTTAGAGCTGATTAGGATCTGCTAGCCGACAGATGGACTGAAGTCCTCGCGGCCGAAGAGTATGAGCTCGAACGCCCCTCCAAAAGCTACCCTAAATGCAAGCTGCTCCCCCAATTAGAGGAGGAGGCTTACGAAACCGCATCACCAGGAGACAATACGGCTGACCGACCACCCCGTGGTCGCGACAGGGAGGCCTCTAGGCCCTTCACTAGAACCGTACCCCGGCATCGCTCAAAAAGCACACGGCCACACGGGAACGCTCCGGACCTGCGAGATGTATTGGAGGACAAGGCAAGACAATCAAGATTGATCTATGGATCGCGTGGGCGCCCCACGGTACGTGACGACAACCGTCGCGCCGGACACAGTAAGTCCGGCCGGGCCGAACAAAACAGACAAAGCTCTTTTGAGCTCGGTCGTGATATCGCCCAGTACAGAGGCGCCGCACACCCACTATGCTTCACAGACGAAGTAATGGATCATCAAATCCCCGAAGGGTTTAAGCCCGTCAATATTGAATCCTATGATGGCACAATGCACCCAGCGGTTTGGATCGAATCTTGTCTCCTTCACATCCACATGGCCCGGTGACGATCTTCACGCCATCAAATACCTCCCCTCAAGCTTAAAGGACCAGCCCGGCATTGGCTCAACAGCTTGCCGGTGATTCAATTGGGAGCTGGGAGGACACTGGAAGCCGCATTCCTCGATAACTTCCAGGGCACTTATGTAATGCGACCACCGTACGCCGATGAACTAAGCCACATAAATCAGCAGCCAGACGAATCGGCCGACACAATTCTCGACACGGTTCTTAACCAAGAAAAACCAAATCGTCGATTGTCCGGGATCACGGAGGCCCTCGCGGCCTTCAAGCATAACATCCATGACGAGTGGCTTGCCCGGCACCTAGGACAGGAAAAGCCGAAATCCATGGCAGCCCTCACATCACTCATGACCCGCTTCACAAGGGTGAGGACAGTAGCTAGCACGCAGCAACAACCTCACCAAAAATTTCGGCAGTCCGGACCTCAAGGACCCGAAATGGCAGGCAGCGTCGTAACAAAAACAAACGCCGCATTAACGGCGACAATATTGAGGATCTGACAATCAATGCTGGATTCAGAGGCTCTAAACCAGGTCAGCGGAAAAGCCATTCAAAAGAACTACTCCGGGTCCGTCAATTTGGACCGAATACTCGACCGCTTGTGCGGATACACGGCACTTCAAAAGCCAATAACCACACCAACAGGGACTGTTGGGTATTCAACAGGCAGGCAAGTTAATTGCGAAAACAATGACAAGGGCTGCATAGCGATGACGAGGACGAGACCCAACCGCCGAACAATAGAGGATGTAAGGTTTCCCCCACAGTGCAGACGGTGAACATGATATACGCAACACACATACCCAAAAGGGAGTGGAAGCGTGCACTCGAGGATGTCTACGCGGTGGAGCCAGTTGCCCAGTTCAATCCATGGTCCTCCTGCCCGATCACTTTTGACCGAAGGACCACCCCATCAAAGATCCGCCACGGCGGATTCGCCGCACTGGTCTTAGACCCAATCATCGATGGATTTCACCTGACCAGAGTCCTGATGGACGGCGGTAGCAGCCTGAACCTGCTGTACTAGGATACAGTGCGCAAAATGGGCATAGACCCCTCAAGGATTAAACCTACCAAAACGACCTTTAAAGGCGTCATATACTGTGTAGAAGCCAATTATACAGCTCAATTACACGGAAGTGGTCTTCGGATCCCGGATAACTTCCGGCGAGGAGTTAATCTTCGACATAGTCCCGTTCAGCAGCGGCTATCATGCCTTGCTCGGACGTGCCAGCGCTTGCAAAGTTCAACAGCGGTGCCGCCTCACGCATACCTCAAGCTCAAGATGCCAGGCCCTCGAGGAGTCATCACGGTCAACGGAAACACTGAACGTTCTCTTCGCACGGAGGAACATACAGCGGCTCTTGCGGCAGATGTGCAATGCAGCCTCTTAAGGCAATTCTCGAGTCCGGCCGTTAAGCGGCCGGACACAGCTAAGCGCGCCCGGAGTAACTTACAACAAGACCACCTAGCACGTTCAGAGCATCGCCAGCAAGGCGGCCCCAACCCCAGCCCTGCGAAGCGTCAAAGAAGGTCCTTCGCATTACACCATTACGCTCAAGATACCATGGGCATGGGGAGGGGCACGACCACGATAACCCCAGACTACGGCTCAACCACACCAGGGGCTCTCAAGTGTGTCGTTCCTTTTTCTTTTCTTTTTACCTTTTACTTTTTACCCACAGGACTCTGTTTGTCAGAGGCTCTGTCCGGCAGCAGACCTGCCGAACTCACGATGCAACAGCCAGGGAAGGATAAAGGCTACAACAAATATACAGGTGGTCTCCATTACGAGCATTTTTATACACAAATCTGCAGCCTACCCACGAGGGGACATGTTTAACAGTCCCATACCTTGCTTATCGCACTATTTGTATCGCTCGCATTCGTAGCAGCACTTATTGAATAAAACAATGCAGCACCTTTTTGCTTATAATTGCATTTCTTTTTCATACATATGTTCATTCACGGCATTTTGCATCCGTACACTTTGGTACGGCTAATATACACCAGGGGCTTATGTTTCCCGCATTATGGTATGATAAGTCCGAACACTTTCACAAGTGCGGCACCCCGAACTTATAGCACTATATGCATCGGCTCCGAATCATGTCTTGGGTCAATAGTTGGGTTTTGCGGCTCCCATGTTTTGGTACCTTACATTCCGTTATATCGGCTAAGGTAGCCTTTGGGAGAACCACTGCGATTCCGCCCCATTTGAGCTGGGTTAACGCCTCAGTGGAGAAAGCTAAAACTAACCGTCATGATGAGGCGAGAGCCGGTCACTGTTCGAGAGGTTTTTTGCGAGTCCTTAAAGACTTATGCCGCTTAGAGCGAGGAGCCGGATCTTGTCGGCCAAAGGCGTGGATAGCGCCCCAAATTGACCTTCCGAAGACTAGGGGCTTCACTAAACTTAAAATTATAGAATTCTATGGCTAAGTGAGAGTGTTCAAGCATTATAAGTCTGGTTGCCTTGTTACGCTGTGTTGAGCGCCTCCCTAGATGGACCCAAAATGGGAACAAGAGCGCTCAAGTTTATCCCGAACACCCCAACACTTGTGGCATGAAATTTTGAAGCCGACGACTTGCCATCTCTCGATTTGATAAATAGTCGCAAAGAAGGTAATATTTTAAATTAACAAGCGTTGCTTAGCGATATGAACTAAGTTTGCAGTATGCAGGGATAACAAAATGCGAGTCTACTCAAATATTACATCTTTGGAGCACTCACCCGCAATAGTCTGGGCGCCCTTGACACACTCTTATAATACATCCGGGCGTGCGATGCTCCTTGCCCTCTGGTGGCGGGTCCGTCATGAGCTTACAGGCATCCATCTTGCCCCAATGCACCTTTATGCGGGCAAGGCCCGACGGGCACCCTCAATACAAGCGGAATGCTTGATAACTTCAACCCACGGGCACGCATCCATCAGCCGGAGCAGGCCGAAGTAGCTCCTGTGCATGGCCTCCTTAGGCCAATCGAACTATGAGGCCCTTCATGGCCTGTTCGGCCGCCTTGTGGAGCTCGACCAGCTGCTTCAGCTGGTCGCTAAGGGCACTGGATGTCCGCCTCGACATCTTGAGACGAGAAGACCCTCTCCGTCGAGCTCCCTCCTCGGCCCGGTAGAATGCGGCAGCATCGGACACGCTGCGAGGAAGATCTGCGAACGCATACAGAGCTCCGAATTCGGGTAAGCAACAGATAATTAACACTCACATGCTTACTTTGCATGAAAAATGCCTTACCCGCTGCTATTTTCTTCACCGCCTCAATCTCACAGAGGGCCTTGTAGGCTTCGGCCTTAGCGGCTTTGGCACTCTCAAGAGCTGTTGCAAGCTCATACTCTCGAGTCTTCGAGTCACGCTCCAAGCTCTCATGTTTTTTCACGAGATCCTGGAGCTCTTGCTGTACCTCCGCCACCCGCACCTCCTGCTTCTCTCGCTCGGTGCGCTCCACGGCCGCATTACGTTCGGCTGCGGCCACCGCCTCCTTCAGGGTCGCCACCTCGTTAGTGGCCCCTGCAATACCCACGTTATCCTTGTCATTTTTCTTGCAACAAAATCCTTTTCTGTAAGGTACAATTTTCATAAGGTGTTACTCACCTTCTTTTTCCTCGAGCTGCTTCTTGGCATGGCCGAGCTCGTTCTCGGACCGCTCAAGGTTTTCCTTCAAAGTATTGACCTCCGCAGTAAGTGCGGCGGAGGTCAGCAGCGCAGCCTGCAATCCCATATTGACGTATTTTTTATGACTCCTGCGTTTATCTTTCTAAAGATCCTCAGTCCGGCTTTTCTTTCCGAACACCGAATCGAGCATCAGGGGCTACTGTCTATGCGGTACCATTTTACATATATTGAAATTCTTACCTCAAAGCTCGTTAGAAGGCTGCTGCGAGCTTCGGTCAGCCCGCTCTTGGCCAGGTGAACCTTGAATCACCGCACTCATAACGGTCACGGTGTTCCTCTTCGATGGAGGCGCCCGTTGGCGCCTCCGGCCAAATTATGCGGCACCTCCGGTTGACGGAGGCAGCCGGCGTCATGATCTTGCCCTTCTTCTGAAGGGTCGCCCACGGACTCGAGCCACTGTGGCCTCCGGGGCCGAGTCCGGTGAAAAGTCCGGGAGGGTGTCCTGTGACACCTCCGGGGCCTCCTCCTCCTGGCGGGTCCCTTTTTGGGATCCCACCTTTGCGTCATCCGTGGCACGGGGGGTGGAGGCAGTCGGAAGGGAATCCATATCTGACGCACCCAAGGACCCGCTCGATGAGGAAGATCATCCTTGGGCGGACTGCAGGGTTGTATGCGGCATTAGAAAGACATTATGTGGCGAAAAGAAAAAAACCTTGAAGTTATTCGGGAGTCCGGATACTTACGATCTCGCCAGGGGCTTGGCCCTTAGAGGCCAGTCCTCGTCGTCACCACTGGCGTTGGCGAAGCAGTCCGGGGGAAGAGTTTTTCCCTTCTTGGACCCTTTGGCCTCCCTTGTTGGGGAGGCCTTCCTTTTCTTTCCTCCCCCCGCTGGGGGAGAGGCTTTCTTCTTCTCCTCCTCACCTTGGTGGGAGGAGTCGGCCTCGGATTCATCATCCGATAGCACCTGAAAACGGGAACTCTTCCGGTCCCGTGGCCGTCTTCTTGGCCTTCTTCTCCGGCACCACGTGGTGCCGAGCCAAGAGCTCCCATTAGGCGGGCTTCCGCTGGGTCCTCTGGCAATGGGGCAGACGGATAATCCGTTCGCCTTCGCCAGCCATTCCTGTCAAAGGTAAAGGGAGTTTAGATCCCGCATAGAGCCAAACTATGGAAAACAAGTGGTGAAATCACTTACCTCGTCAGCAGGACGCTGCGAGCGGAATCCGCGATCTTCGGTAGCGGATGCGGGAGCTTCGGCGCCCTTGAACAGCACCTTCCAGACATCTTTGTACGTAGTGTCGAAGAGCCCGCTCATGGTCTGGTGCTGCGCCGGATCAAACTCCCACATGTTGAAGCCCCGTCGGCCGCACGGGAGAATCCGGCGGATGAGCATGACCTGGACTACGTTGACAAGCTTGAGCTTCTTGTCCACCAGCTTCTGGATATAGGCTTGGAGTCTGGTCAGCTCCTCCGAGTCCCCCCAAATCCGGCCACTCTCTTTCCAGGAGGTGAGTCGTGTAGGGATGCCAGATCTGAATTGGGGCCTTTGCCCAATCAGTCACGCAGCGGCTCGGTGATGTAGAACCACCCCGATTGCCACCCCTTGTTGGTTTCCACGAAAGTGCCCTCCAGCCACGTAACGTGGGACATCCTGCCCACCATGACGCCTCCGCACTCCGGCTTGGCTGCCCTTCACAACCTTGACTTGACATCAAGGTCTTGAGCCACAAGCCGAAGTGGGGCTGGATGCGAAGGAAGGCCTACGCACCTGCAACGATAAACGCCGAGATGTTGAGGATGAAATTGGGGCCAGATCATGGAAATCCAGGCCGTAGTAGAACATGAGCCCCGGATAAAGGGATGAAGCGGGAAGCCCAGTCCAGCGGAGGAAATGGGGAAGAAATACTACCTGTCATGGGGCCTGGGTTGGGGATGAGCTATCCCTCGTCCGGGGAGCCGATCTGCGATATTCTTTGGACAAATATCCGGCGTCGCGCAGCTTCTGGATCTGCCCCTCCGTGACGGAGGAGGCCATCCACTTGCCTCCCGCTCCGGACATAGTTGGAGACGGTTGAGGTGAGAAGTGCGGACTTGGGCGCTGGAGCTCAAGTTCGCGGAGATGGATAAGCCAAGGAGGAAGAAGGCGCAGGTAAAAGGATTGGATCTTTATCCCCTTATATGGGCGGACAAAAACATGTGTCCCCGCCGGCCTGGTAAAACTTGCTTATCCCCCAAGCTTCACAATCAATGGCGCGATTGGGTTACCCACGTCCGTATTGATGGGAATCCCGGAATAAGGGGAACACGATCTCTGCTTCGACAAGGCGTGCCAAAGAAACCGCTTCGCTAAACGCGCTGAGGTGGAACAATAAAAACAATTTGAGTAAAGGCTTGGTAGTGGTGCGACGTCACGCCGCAGAATACGTCAGCAGATTGATCTTGTGTAATATTATTCTCTCTACGGTGGTATGTGAATTTATTTTTACAGAGCCGGACACTATCCTGGTGTTCACAATCTTCTATAAATTATTTGGAGGAAGAACCCACCTTGCAATGCCGAAGACAACATGCGTGCGGACTAAATGCGTCATTGAAGCCTGGTTCAGGGGCTCTTGAGGAGTTCCGGACTAGGGGTGTCCGGATAGCCAAACTATCATCATCCGCCGGACTCCAAGACTATGAACATACAAGATTGAAGACTTCGTCCCGTGTCCGGATGGGACTTTCCTTGGCGTGGAAGGCAAGCTTGGCGATACGGATATGTAGATCCCCTACCATTGTTACCGACTCTGTGTAACCCTAGCCCTCTCCGGTGTCTATATAAACCGGATGGCTTTAGTCCATAGGACGAACGACAATCATACCATAGGCTAGCTTCTAGGGTTTAGCCTCTTTGATCTCGTGGTAGATCCACTCTTGTAACACACATCATCAATATTAATCAAGCAGGACTTAGGGTTTTACCTCCATCAAGAGGGCCCGAACCTGGGTAAAACATCGTGTCCCTTGTCTCCTGTTACCATCCGCCTAGAGGCACAGTTCGGGACCCCCTACCCGAGATCCGCCGGTTTTGAAACCGACAGCCGACAATAAGTACAGAACGGCGCGCGCCCTTCCAGTCTATCCTTTCTTGTCTCTCCTTCTTCTCCATGGCTCCACCAAGGAAGTTCTCGGCCGCGGAGAAGGGGAAGGGCCGTCAGGTCGAGTCTTCCTCTCCTCCGCCTAAGCGTGGCCGAGGTCGCCCTCGCAAGCACCCCATGGCTTCCTCGGCGGTCCCCCGCGGTTGTGGGGGAGGCTCTCAGCATGGCGACGAGCAGCTGGCCATGGTCGAAGGGTGTGCCCTGACCGCGCTTCCTTTGAGGCCGCGCCTCCATGCCGTTGAGGCGCTGCCGGAGTTCATGGTGAGGGCGGAGGAGCCGTCTGGCGTCCGGCTTCAGCTCCCGTGCTTCCTCCTGGGTGAGCTCCCAGATGGCGCCCTGAGTGGCCTCTGGCTCCAGGCAGATGGCTGCTGCAGTCGGGTTTCGTGGGTTTCTCTGGAGGTCTCGGATCTGAGGGACCTGTTCTGGCCCTTGGTGGCGGGACGTTCGCTTGGCGTGGTCTCCGCCACGGTGCTCCCTGCACTTCAAGCACGATGGCGGCGCCACCCTCTACGTGAGGGTGTTCGGGAAGACGGCCACGCATGGGGTGCTGCCACTGAAGTCGACGACGCGGCCGAGGACTCGGCCCGGCGTGGCGGAGAGGGCAGCAGGCGTCTGGCAGCGATGCCCGCGACTCCTCATGCTTCACCAGCTCTTCTTGGTGGTGATTCTTCCGACAGCCGCTGCCAGCCCCCCACGCCTGCCTTGGGGGTGGCATGGTCCGCTTGCCGCCACGCCTTGAAGCGAGAGGGAGTCCCCCTGAGCTCCGGAGGCGGCTCGGGCCTTCCAAGAGAGCCGGCACGGGGCGTGCTTCACCTGCTCCTGTCCTTTTCCTTTCTTTTCTCCTGCGTAAAAAGGGAACAATGTATGGCCCCGTGGGGCGCGTTTAGATCAACGCCGTTAATTATTGTACTGCTTTTGTTATCCTGATATTGTTCCCTTCTGCCGTGCGCCCATTCGTAAGTGAATCCCAGTCGTGGCCACAGGGGCGGCCGATCCAGGCCCCGTGTTCGCGCAGTCTTTGCCCGTGAGGCATGGTCGGGAGGGTGCTCCAGCTATGGACCAGGGCCGTGAAAACTTGAGCGATAGGGGCAGAAGCGCTCATGAGGGGCTCCGAGGCTCCGCCTCACGAGTCCAGCGCCAAGAGAAATCGAGGCAGGAGAGTGAGAAAGATCAAGAACCACGGATCAAAAAAGAGGCAACAGTTTCGATAAAAACTCCAAATGGGAATAATCGTCAACTGCAGAATGCAAATGGAAAAGCCTCGTCGGCACCTAGTCTAGTCTTGACGTCTTCTCACCGGTAGCGGAGCTAAGTGCTGCCATCGGGCGTGGGAGGGAGCCCTGTGGCTGAGGCCGACACTCCTGAGACTCCGGGGCATGTACAGCCCCAACTCATTATTACGTGAGAGTTTCACGGGCGGCGAGCTTCACAGGCGTTCGCCTTCTTCACAGGCTCCGGGCCTTTCTTCTGGGAAGCAAGCTTCACGGGCGTTTGCCCTCTTCACAGGCTCCAGGCCTTTCCAGAATGCATCGGCTTCATAGGCGTTCGCCTTCTTCACAGGCTCCGGGCCTTTTTGAAAAAGATGAACTTCATAGGCATTTGCCTTCTTCACAGGCTCTGGGCCTTTTCCAAAAATATGAACTTCACAGGCATTTGCCTTCTTCACAGGCTCTGGGCCTTTTCCAAAAAGATGAACTTCACAGGCATTTGCCTTCTTCACAGGCTCTAGGCCTTTTCCAAAAGGATGAGCTTCACAGGCATTTGCCTTCATCACAGGCTCTGGGCCTTTTCCAAAAAGATGAGCTTCACAGGCATTCGCCTTCTTCACAGGCTCTGGGCCTTTTATGGGTAAAACCTCCGGAGGTGCTGGATGTTCCACGCGTTCTGTATAGGTACTCCCTCTTGAGACTCCAAGCGCACGGAGCCAGGCCTGGAAACATGAACAACCTTGAATGGGCCCTCCCACATGGGAGAGAGCTTATGCAGTCCCTCCCTGAGAGGACCATTGAACACGAGGTCCCCTACCTCGAGAGTCCTGGGGCGGATGCTGCGGCAGTGGTATCGCCGGAGTGCCTGCTAGTACCTTGCCGCTCGCAGCGCAGCTTCTCGATGGCGCTCCTCCCCCACCACAAGGGCCATCCCCCGCATGGCGTCCTGCAGCATTTCATCGAATGCCAGGACCCGCGCGGATCGATGCTTGACCTCGTGAGGGAGGACCGCTTCGGCTCCGTAGACCAGGAAGAAGGGGGGCTCTCCAGTTGGCTTGGTTGCGGTTGTGCGGATGGACCACAACACGGACGGAAGCTCGTCGTACCAGCCTTCTCGCCGCAGGCTTCCAGCTTTCTTCTTGAACGCCCTGGTCTTGAGGCCTCTCAGACCTCTCGCATTGGCCCGCTCGGCCTGTCCATTGCTGCGGGGTGCGCCATCGGTTGTAGCATATCTGCGTCCCAAGGTTAGCGCGATACGTTTTAAAAGGTTATCTTTGGTGAACTGCGAA
Source organism: Aegilops bicornis (assembly GCA_021605145.1). Classification (NCBI taxonomy): domain Eukaryota; kingdom Viridiplantae; phylum Streptophyta; class Magnoliopsida; order Poales; family Poaceae; genus Aegilops; species Aegilops bicornis. Next base: position 197,971,108 of record CM038672.1, on the reverse strand, counting down.
CCGTTGTCGGTGATGATGCGGTTCGGCACTCGAACCGCTCACGATGCCCTTGATGAACTTGACCGCAGAACCAGCAGGGATGGCGCAGACGGCCTCGACTTCGGCCCACTTGGTGAATTTGTCCACGGCGACGTACAGGTAGCGATAGCCCCCTGGCGTCGGAGGGAAAGGGCCCAGAATGTCCAGCCCCCAGACCGCGAATGACCAAGTGAGGGGGATGGTTTGCAGACCTCCTGCTGGCTGGTGGATGTGCTTGGCATGGAATTGGCAAGCCTCGCAAGCCTTCACGAGTTCGATAGTGTCATTGAGCGCGGTGGCCAATAGAAACCGCTGCGGAACGCCTTGACGACAAGGGTCCGTGACGATGAATGGTGCCCACAATCTCCTCCATGTATATCTGCCAGCAATTCCTTCCCCTGTTCCCTGGTGATGCGGTAGCGAGGATACGTCGTTCGGTCGTTTCCGGTAGAGCTCTCCATCCATGATGCTGTATGCCGTGGCTTGCCGCGCCACACGTTCTGCCTCCTCCTCCTTCTCCGGCAAGGTCACACCCGTTAAGTAACTCTTAAGCTCCGTGATCCAGCACTCCTCTTGAGGTTCCATCGTTAGAAGCAGGCATGCTCCTGAGGCCGGGCCACAGGCTGGGGCTCCCGAGGCAGGTGGCTGAGGGAGCTCCTCCCGAGGCTGTGTTGTGCTTGATAACGGCGGTAGGGATGATGGCTTGAAGAGCCGCTCCTCAAAGATGCCCGGCTCCTGGGGTAACCTCCTGGAGGCTCGTTTGGCGATGTCGTCGGCCTCTTGATTGGTGCCGCGGGGACGTGCTGCAGCTCCAATCCCCTGAACTGTTTCTCCATCCTGCGGACCTCCGCAAGGTAGGCCTCCATGTGTTCATCTCTTGGCTCATACACCTTGTTGGAGAAATTGACGAGGAGCTGCGAATCGCCCTTGATGATAAGGCGCTTCACCCCTGTGGCAGCGGCAGCCTTCAGACCCGCTATCAGCCCCTCGTATTCTGCTATATTGTTGGAGACCTTCTCGCCATGCTGGAAACAGAGCTGCACGGCATAGTAGAGCTTGTCCTGAGCGGGGGATATGAGCACTGCCCCAGCCCCAGCGCCCTGTCTGGAGAATGCTCCGTCGAAGTACATGACCCAACCTTCTGGCGCTTCGCTCCCTGGGGAGAGGAACCGATCCTCGTCGGCCCTGAGGCCGGGTGCTTCTGTCCATTCGGCCACGAAATCTGCCAGTGTTGCCCCCTTGATGACTCTGGTTGTGCTGAACTCGAGCTGGAATGCTTGCAGCTCAATGTTCCACTCGGCGACCCTTCCGGCCGAGTTGGGGCTCCTGGGAACCCTCTCCAGGGGGTATGCCAAGACAGCCTTGATTGCATGACCCTGGAAGTAGTCTTTGCAGCCTGCGAAGCCACCAACAAAGGCGAGGAGGAGCTTCTGCGGCATGGGGTACCGTGCCCTCGCATCCCGTAACACGGTGCTGACGAAGTACACCGGGTGCTCGACGAGGTTAGGGGTGTCGGTGCCGGTGGCGTCTTCCGGAAGCTGCGGTACCTCCAGAGGCGACGGCGCCTCCGGAAGCTGGGTGCTTGGATGGGAGGCCTCCCCCGCCCTTGGTGCGCTCTGCTGTGACGGCTGATCTTCTTCCATTGCGGTGCTGGCTTCTGCTAGTTCCTTCTGATTCAGTCTTGCCTTAGCTTGGGTGGCTATCGTGGTCTTGGCCTGACGCTCCTCCCTGACTGCCACCAGAGCAGCGCTAGCGGAGTAGGGAGTGGCGGCGAGGTAGAGTACCAAGGGCTCCTGAGGGCGCGGGGCCACCATCACTGGAGGGCTGGTCAGGTACCTCTTGAGGTCTTGAACGCTTTGTCGGCCTCTTGATCCACTCGAAGGGCCCTTTTTCTTCATCACCGGAAGAAAGGCAGCCCGCTACCCCAATCGGGAGATGAACGCCCAGCCGTTCTACGCCCCCATGAGCTTCTGCATTTCCACGAGGGTCTTTGGTGGGCTCATGTCTTCCACTGCCTTGACCTTTTCTCGGGTTGGCCTCGATGCCTCGATGGGACACGAGGAAACCAGGAGCTTACTGAGGGAACTCCAAACACACACTTCTCCGGGTTGAGTCGCAGGCTCACCGCGTTGAGGCTCGCGAAGGTTTCTTCCAGGTCTTGTATCAAGGTCTTGGCCTCGCGAGACTTCACCACGATGTCGTCGACATATGCCTCCACATTCTTGCCGAGCTGCGGGCCCAAGGTGATGTGCATGAGCCGCTGGAAGGTTGCCCCCGCGTTGCGCAGCCCGAACGGCATGCACGTATAGCAGTACACCCCACACGGGGTTAGGAAGACCGTCTTTTCGACATCTTCCACCGCCATCTTGATTTGGTGATACCCGGAAAAGGCGTCCAAGAAGCATAACAGGTCACACTCGGCGGTGGAATCGACGATCTGGTCGATCTTGAGGGAGCGGAAACGGATCCTGCGGGCATGCTTTGTTGAGGTTGGTGAAGTCGACACACATGCGCTCCTTTCCTCCCTTCTTTGGCACCACCACGGGGTTGGCCAGCCAATCTGGGTATCGGACCTTGCGAATAACCCCCGCGGCTTCTAGCTTGCGGGTCTCTTGGACGATGAAGGCCTGCTTTTCGCTGGGTGGCTTCTCGCTTTCTGCTCCTTTGGGCCACGTTGGGGCACACGTTGAGGTGGTGCTCGACACGCCCGGGGAATCCCCGCCAGCTGATCGGGCTCCCAGGCGAACACATTCTTGTTCGCACGCAGGAACTTGACAAGGGCTTCCTCCTGTTCGGGCTCGACGTTGGCGCCTATGGTGAAGGTGGCGTTTGTGGACCCGTCCTCATCGACAGGTATCTGCTTGGTCTCCGCCTTGTCTTGAGTGAACAACTGCTTCTTCTTGGTTGGCGCAGCCCCCTTGGGCTTGGGGGCTTCCGCATCGGCGGGCTGCACAGCGGCCGCCGTCTTGAGGGTGAGCCTGAGCGCTCGCAGCGCACCTTCAGTGTCCCCGGGCACGGTGAGGACGCCGCTGCTCCCAGGCATCTTCATGAGGTTGTACCCCGGGTGAGTTTCGTCCATGAATTTGGCCAATGTTGGGTAGCCAAGGATGGCATTGTAGGGGAGGCCGATGAGGGTGATGTCGAAGTCGACCAGTTCCGTGCGGAAGTTGTCGTAGGTGCCGAAGGTCACCGGAAGCCGGATTTTCCCCAAGGAGCTGGATGACCCTCCTCCTACGCCCGAAAAGGCCGGGCTGGGCTGCAGCGCTCCTTGGGTATCAGAGGAGGTTGAAGGTCTCGGCCGAGAGTACGTTGAGGCCGGGCGCCCGCCGTCGATGAGGGTCCTGGTGACGGCAACCTGGCAGATGGTGGGTGTCACGAGCATGGGGAGCGCACTGAGCCGGCCGAGTTGGTGGGGTGGTCTTGAGAGTCGAAGGTCAGCCCGGCCGATGACTCCGTCCGGCTGAGGAGCCCCTGCCGTGGAGGAGGCGGCGCCGACCCGGCGGACGAATGTCTTGACATGGCGGCCGGAAGGCGGCGCCGCGAGCCGCCAGAGGGCTGCGACAGCGGAGGAACCGGCGACGGGCGGACAACAAGGAAGCCGCGTGGCCCCTCCCCTGAGGTCGCCGAGGAGCGCAGGGACGATGCTTGCCGCTCGTTCCCCGCCGGGCCGGTGGCGGCGTTGACGACAGGTGACAGGGAACGACGAGGGCGCCCGCCGACGGGAGCTGTCTGGGCGACATGGGAATGGAGGGCGGCTCGGCGCTCGGGCCCCGGGCGTCGACATGGTTATGCGGTGGTCGGGAAGAACGAGGCGACAAAAGCAGATTCCGGCGCACCTACCAGCGCGCCAAATGTCGGATTTCGGGTTCCGGCAGACCCTTGAGGTTCGAACACCGGGTGCGCGGAGATCCAACCTCTCACCATCTCGCACCTCGCCGAATCGCAGGAACCTAAACTACTAAAAAGAACAGCACCAGAGACGCAAGATTTATACTAGTTCGGGCCGCCGTTGTGGTGTAATACCCTACTCTAGTTTGTGGCGTGGTGGATTGCCTCTTGGGCCGATGAGGAATAAGATAGGAAGAACAGCCTCATGAGGGTCTGTTCTTGGTGGGTGTGATGAACTGCTATGTGGTGTCCCGTCGCTCTAGCTCGAGGATCGGGTCTCTCTCTCTCTCTTTGGATTCCAAAAATGCCACATCCCCCTACTCTGAGTGTGGCTACCCCTATTTATAGGCGAAGGCCCTGGGCCTCTTCCCAAATATTGAGCGGGAAGGGCGCCAACAATTGGCCATTTTGAAGGGGAACAGCGGGTACACTTATCCCGACTAAAGTTGGTCCTCGCCGCCAAAGGCTCTGGTGATGACACCTGCTTGGGCTCCACGATGACTCCCTTCCAGCCGTTGGGGCTGGTCTTGGTCTTGTTGCAATCAAAGCGGATGCCTTTGCTTGATGCCCTCGCTGCGCTTGCTCCCTTTGCACCAAAGAGGAAAGGAGGACGCTGGCTGGTGGCGCCGGCCGGGCGCCTCTTGGTCGTCATGGCTTGCGTCACGGGCACCTCGCGAGGTACCCTGCCTTGAACTCTCCGCCTCCTCATGAGCCAGCCTGATGAGGTCGTGCCTGAGGAAGCTCCTCGTCGTCCGCCCCGCGAGGCTTGGCCCCTCGCGAGAGTCTTGAGCTTGCGTTGGTGAAGATGGGCCGTCCTGGGCCTCCTTTGAGCCACGCCGCAGGCCGCAGGCAGGCAAGTCTGGGAACCCCCGTTCCCAGAACACCGACAACTACGTGTGTGTGTGTTTTACGTTCAGTATCTTCTGTGTCATGTTGTCTGCCTTGGTGATCTTTTAAATATTTGTATGTCGTGCTGATTGTTTAAATGTTCCGGATATGGTCGGGCATTGTGTGTTGTCTGTTCTTGTGCTGCTTATATTTCGTGTATGCGTGTGAGCAGGATTTGTTCGCTTGTTTCCGTTGTTATACCTGTTTTGGAGGTCATGGTAACTCGATGCCCCCCGTGCTCACTCTTTCTGTTGTACATAGAAGCATATTTTTCCAATTCTCAGACTAATTTTTTGAAAGAAACCGCAGTGCATTACAACGCCAATTATGGATATGGATCCATCTTGATGCGTTGGATGAAGGACTGGATGTAATAAGAATTGCATATGACAATTGCTCATGAATAGTATTTTTTGTACGAACATCCAATTAATTCTTGAGATACAATAGAGACACTATAATAATACTACTTTAGTAAAATACATTATCCACTGATTGTTGTAGTGAAATGTCGCTCTAGCTATTAATTTGCAGAATCTTGCACGACAAACTATAGGCATGTGATCTCTATGGTGTTCCAAAGAATAAAGAAAACTGGAACATGTGCCTTCAAATTTTCTATTTATATAGAAAAACCATGCATTGGTACATATGAACCATATGAATAGGACTTATCTATTTTTTTGTCACGTTTGTGAGTTTTCTGTTATTTCCTCTCAGTGTGAATAGGACTGAATAAGATGGACATAGCCTTTAGGTAATTTCACTTTTTTTGAACAGCAAACCCTAGAACAATAGTTCTATGGTATATAATATTTTCATTAAAAAACAGTATGTTACAAAGCGAAAGGAGAAAATAGAAAAAAAACAAAAAAGATCTAAGCTAATGGGGCAGAGCCCTTATCCAATTTCAGTTTTGGGCAACATGAGAATCAATTTAAAATTGATCTGACAGCCTGCTTGAACAAGGTGGAATGCTCGTCTTTGATCTTGTGTTGAAGTAGTTGAAGATCCTTTTTTAATCCAAGCCTCCAATTTGAGATTGTCGGCTAGATGTTTCTGAAGACCTTGCCATCTCACTTTGTCCTGGATTAATAACAGATTACAAATTTATTTGTTTAAATAGGACAGGTTATTTACGAAGGTATACCATTTCTATTGACTGGATAATTTACATGTTGGGAAGGACTTATTGGTGCAGCCTGGTCATAATTGCTTGGCCAATTTCCCAACCCAGATCCAGAACCGCTTCATCTTTAGATATTTACATGATTGATGAAATGCCTTAGAGACTAAGATCTGTACTTTCTTTCTTTCTGTTCTCCTGCTCACGGATTAACCGATGGCTGTAATACCCAGAGAAGCATTAGGAACTAGTCTGCAATACCTTCCAGTGTATGCGTACAGACAATTCACTTTCCTTTTCTTTTTGCCCTTTGCATAGATGATGTGCTTGAGTTACAAAGCCTCTTCTTGTGGTGTTGTCTGCAAGGCCGAAGGGAAGTTTTTAATTCATTTGAGCTGCTCTATCTGATTGTTCATCTCCTGAACCTGTTTTATTTGATGTAAAAGTGTTCTCTATTTCAGAAAGCCACAACACGAGATTGTGTTCCCTCTTGGTCCAGGTGCATGTTGCTGCCCTCCTTTCCCCTCTGATTTGACTTGCTTTACCTTGTGTGAAGTTTTATACTTTCAACTTTACAAAGCTATATCAAGTTCGCTTTCAACTGTACTTGGCTACACCTGTAACATGATGCATTTCTCTTTCAGTTTATTGAATGCATTTTGAAGGAGTGAATGCTCTATCTGGTACTAGCCTATGACTCATTTAACAGTGCGTCAATTTGCTCACAGACCTCCTCATGTACATCATACAATGAGTATTCTGTCACATATCACACAACATCTTGATCTTTCAGCTAATAATATGCTGTAATTTTTTAGACGTATCACTATTTGTAGCTTTTGGGAGATAATGCTCTTAATAAACTTTAGCTTTCTGCAATGCTAGGCCGGACAAATTCAATACTGAAAATCTAGACTGTTATTTCCACTCTGTGACAACTTCTATGCTTGCGCCACCATGATATCACTACAACATTTCCTTGGAAAATTGTATTAGTTGCATGTAAACTGAATTGATTTACCAGTAGAAATCTGGACAACTCATTTCAGTCGCTAACAACAATTGTGGCATTACCAAGATATGTCATGTATGTGCTCTCAGTCGTATTAGGATGCAAAAAGTACAATAAGAGATAAGAATGTATGCACTATGGCTAGCAGTAACATTTTATTGACTTGTGCAGTATTCGATACTATCTATTTCTGCAGGCTATTCCTCATGTTGCAACCTTTTCCCGTAGAATTGAAAGGAAGATGGAAGAAATTGAAGGAGGTATACTTTGTGTTCCATTAGTCTTACTGTCGGATTTTCCATGTTCACTTATTCACACTATATTATTGCTCGAAATCTATAGCTTGCTATTATTTGAGCAGGAATCATGTTCCCAGCGTGACATTCAAAACCAGTCAAGACTATAAAGGGGCTGTGAAGGAAAAAATTCTATGCATCCATAGTGGGAGGGGAGAGTTACCAACAATGTATCAAGGATAAACTGTGACATGGATTCCTAAGTTCCAACTTACCTAGCAAAATTATATAGGGAGAATGCTCGCATTTTGAAAACTCTATTACATAGTTTGAAGCTATGTTTCTTTCAATTTTCATTATTAAATGGATCCTTATTATTGCCAATTGTCAAGCATTTATTGTCGAATAACTCTTTGTTTCAAATGAGACCTGTGTCCCAAGGGGTAAATTTATTATACATCTTATCGTACACAGCAAGCCTCTTCTTTTTTTATTAAGAGGAGTTAAATTTGTTACTATATGTGCTTGCTCACAACTAAACCATGAATTTTCTTTTCGATATGTTTTTTTCAAACTCAGATATCTAATCATTATAACCATATTTTCAACTAAAACAATGCTTCCTTAACTGGTTTGTACATGTTATACAAATATAATTTTTTCAAACTCGGATTTCGCACCATGATAACCATATTTTCAATATAACATCGTTTAACACATGAGCTTTGTACTACCAATATCGAATAGGTTCTTGCAAAATGAAACTATTTTCATCGACAACATGGCTTTAGCGGGTCTCTGCGCCATTTGGCGCAATGGGTCAACTAGTAATCAAAAATTATAGATACGTTGGAGACGTATCAAGCATCCCCAAGCTTAATTCCTGCTCGTCCTCGAGTAGGTAAATGATAAAAACAGAATTTTTGATGTGGAATGCTACCTAGCATAATTTTCTAAGTAATTCTCTTTATTGCAGCATGAATGTTCAGATCCGAAAGATTCAAGATAAAAGTTTAATATTGACATAAAAATAATAATACTTCAAGAATACTAACTAAGCAATTATGTCTTCTCAAAATAACATGGCCAAAGAAAGTTCATCCCTACAAAATCATACAGTTTGGTCATGCTCCGTTTTCGTCACACAAGAATGCTCTCATCATGCACAACCCCGATCACAAGCCAAGCAATTGTTTCATACTTTAGTAATCTCAAACTTTTTCGACTTTCACGCAATACATGAGCGTGAGCCATGGACATAGCACTATGGGTGGAATAGAATATAATGGTGGGGGTTATGTGGAGAAGACAAAAAAAGAGGAAGTCTCACATTGACGCGGATAATCAATGGGCTAGGGAGATGCCCATCAATTGATGTCAATGCAAGGAGTAGGGATTGCCATGCAACGGATGCACCAGAGCTATAAATGTATGGAATCTCAACAAAAGAAACTAAGTGGGTATGCATCCAACTTGCTTGCTCACGAAGACCTGGGGCATTTGAGGAAGCCCATCATTGGAATATACAAGCCAAGTTCTATAATGAAAAATTCCCACTACTATATGAAATTGATAAAACAAGAGACTCTCTATCATAAAGACCATGGTGCTACTTTGAAGCACAAGTGTGGAAAAGAGGATAGTAGCATTGTCCCTTTTTATTTATTTTCCATTTTTTTGGGCCTTTCTTTTTTTGGCCTTTCTTCCCTTTTTTCTATTTTTTTATTTGGGACAATGCTCTTTTAATGATGATCATCACACTTATATTTATTTACAACTCAATGATTACAACTCGATACTAGAACAAAATATGACTCTAGATGAATGCCTCCGGCGGTGTACCGGGATGGGCAATGAATCAAGAGTGACATGTATGATAAATTATGCATGGTAGCTTTGCCACAAATACATGTCAACTACATGATCATGCAAGGCAATATGACCATGATGAAGTGTGTCATAATAAATGAAACGGTGGAAAGTTGCATGGCAGTATATCTCGGAATGGCTATGGAAATGCCATAATAGGTAGGTATGGTGGCTGTCTTAAGGAAGATATAAGGAGGTTTCTGTGTGATAGAGCGTATCATATCACGGGGTTTGGATGCATCGGTGAAGTTTGCACCAACTCTCAAGGTGAGAAAGGGCAATGCACGGTATCGAAGAGGCTAGCAATGATGGAAAGGTGAGAGTGCGTATAATCCATGGACTCAACATTAGTCATAAAGAACTCACATACTTATTGCAAAAATCTACAAGTCAACAAAAACTAAGCATTACACGCATGCTCCTAGGGGGATAGATTGGTAGGAAAAGACCATCGCACATCCCCGACCGCCACTCATAAGGATGACAATCGAAGAACACCTCATGCATCAAATTTGTTACACAACGTTTACCATACATGCATGCTACGGGACTTGCAAACTTCAACACAAGTATTTCTCAAATTCACAACTACTCAACTAGCACGACTCTAATATTACCATCTTCATATCTCAAAACAATCATCAAGTATCAAACTTCTCATAGTATTCAATGCACCTTTTATGAAAGTTTTTATTATACCCATCTTGGATGCCTATCATATTAGGACTAATTTTATAGACAGAAAATTACCACGCTGTTCTAAAGGACTCTCAAGATAATATAAGTGAAGCATGAGCGATCAATAATTTCTATAAAATTAAACCACCATCATGCTCTAAAAAGATATAAGTGAAGCACTAGAGCAAAATTATCTAGCTCAAAAGATATAAGTGAAGCACATAGAGTATTCTAATAAATTCCGATTCATGTGTGTCTCTCCCAAAAGGTGTGTACAGCAAGGATGACTGTAGTAAACTAAAAAGCAAAGACTCAAATCATACAAAACGCTTCAAGAAAAACACATATCATGTGGTGAATAAAAATATAGTCTCAAGTAAAGTTACCGATGGGCCGAAGGCGAAAGAGGGATGCCTTCCGGGCATCCCCAAGCTTAAACTTTTGTTTGTCCTTGAATTTTACCTTGGGGTGCCTTGGGCATCCCCAAGCTTAGGCTCTTGCCACTCCTTATTCCATAATCCATCAAATCTTTACCCAAAACTTGAAAACTTCACAACACAGAACTCAACAGAAAATCTCATGAGCTCTGTTAGCGAAAGAAAACAAACCACCACTTCAAGTTACTGTAATGAACTCATTCTTTATTTATATTGGTGTTAAACCTACTGTATTCCAACTTCTCTATGGTTTATACCCTCCAATACTATCCATAGATTCATCAAAATAAGCAAACAACACACGAAAAACAGAATCTGTCAAAAATAGAACAGTCTGTAGTAATCAGATTTTTTCGAATACTTCTGGAACTGCAAAAAAATCTGAAAAGCTGGGACAACCTGGAAAATTTGTATATTGATCTACTGCAAAAAGTATTTGTATTTTATCACGTTCTGGTGAATTTTAACAATTATTTTGGTGAGCGCAAAGTTTCTGTCTTTTTCAGCAAGATCAAACAACTATCACCCAAGAAGATCCTATTGGTTCTACATGGTACAAACACTAATTAAAACATAAAAACACATCTAAAAAGTGGCTCGATGAATTATTTATTACTAAACAGAACCAAAAAGCAAGAAACAAAAATAAAATTGGGTTGCCTCCCAACAAGCGCTATCGTTTAACGCCCCTAGCTAGGCATAAAGCCAAGAATAGATCTAGGTATTATCATCTTTGGTTTTTAATTTTTTTTAGCAGAGTCATGCTCGAATCCGGGAGGTTCTTTACGTTTCCCTTCGTATTCGGAAATTTTTAGATCTAAAGAATCCAGCTGCTTATTGCAAAGTGTAATCAACATATTCATGCGGTGAAGATTTCCGCTAACTCTCTTATGAGGTTCCAGAGACTTTTGTAAAATTTTCGTTACTTCGCAAATCTTCTCAAAAACTTGTGTCTCTTCCTGGGTATGTGTTGGGGAACATTGCAGAAAATAAAAAATTTCCTACGGTTTCACCAAGATCAATCTATGAGTTCATCTAGCAATGAGAGAGAGGAGTGCATCTACATACCCTTGTAGATCGTGAGCGGAAGCGTTCAAGAGAACGGGGTTGAGGGAGTCGTACTCGTCGTGATCCAAATCACGGAGATCCTAGTGCGAGCAGACGGCACCTCCACGTTCAACACATGTGCAGTCAGGAGATGTCTCCTCCTTCTTGATCCAGCAAAGGGAAGGAGAGGTTGATGAAGATCCAGCCACGACGGGCGTGGAGGTGGATGCAGCAGGATCTGGCAGGCTTCGCCAAGCTGCCCTGGGAGAGAGAGGTGTAGCAAGGGAAAGGGAGGCGCCAAGTGCAAGGGTGCGGCCGCCTCCCTCCCCCTCTATATATAGAGTCCCTAGAGGCGCCCGGCCCTAGGAGATGGGATCTCCTAGGGGCGCCGGCCAAGGGGTGCCTTGCCCCCAAGGCAGTGGGCGCCCCTCCCAGGGTTCCCAACCCTAGGCGCAGGGGGGGCCCAAGGGGGGGGTGCACCAGCCCACCAGGGGCTGGTTCCCCTCCCACTTCAGCCCACGGGGCCCTCCGGGATAGGCGGCCCCACCAGGTGGACCCTCGGGACCCTGCAGTGGTCCCAGACAATCTGAGTGACCCCGAAACTTTCCCGATGGCGAAACTTCGACTTCCCATATATAATTCTTTACCTCCGGACCATTCCGGAACTCCTCGTGACGTCCGGGATCTCATCCGGGACTCCGAACAACTTTCGTTTTGCTGCATACTTATATCTCTACAACCCTAGCATCACCGAACCTTAAGTGTGTAGACCCTACGGGTTCGGGAGACATGCAGACATGACCTAGACGCCTCTCTGGTCAATAACCAACAGCAGGATCTGGATACCCATGTTTGCTCCCACGTGCTCCTCGATGATCTCATCGGATGAACCAAGTTTCGAGGATTCAAGCAACCCCGTATACAATTCCCTTTGTCAATTGGTACGTTACTTGCCCGAGACTCGATCGTCGGTATCCCAATACCTCGTTTAATCTCGTTACCAGCAAGTCACTTTACTCATTCCGTAATGCATGATCCCGTGACTAGACACTTGGTCACATTGAGCTCATTATGATGATGCATTACCGAGTGGGCCCAGAGATACCTCTCCATCATACGGAGTGACAAATCCCAGTCTCGCTTCGTGCCAACCCAACAGACACTTTCGGAGATACCCGTAGTGTACCTTTATAGTCACCCAGTTACGTTGTGATGTTTGGCACACCCAAAGCACTCATACGGTATCCGGGAGTTGCACAATCTCATAGTCTAAGGAAATGATACTTGCCACTTGGAAAAGCTCTAGCTAAACGAACTACACGATCTTTGAGCTATGCTTAGGATTGGGTCTTGTCCATCACATCATTCTCCTAATGATGTGATCCCGTTATCAATGACATCCAATGTCCATAGTCAGGAAACCATGACTATCTGTTGATCAACGAGCTAGTCAACAAGAGGCTTAATAGGGACATGTTGTGGTCTATGTATTCACACGTGTATTACGATTTCCGGATAACACATGTATAGCATGAATAACAGACTATTATCATTAACAAAGAAATATAATAATAACCATTTTATTATTGCCTCTAGGGCATATTTCCAATAGTCTCCCACTTGCACTAGAGTCAATATTCTAGTTACATTGTGATGAATCGAACACCCATAGCGTTCTGGTGTTGATCATGTTTTGGTCTACGGAGAGGTTTAGTCAACGGATCTGATACATTCAGATCTGTATGTACTTTACAAATATCTATGTCTCCATCTTGAACATTTTCACGTATGGAGTTGAAGCGGCAACTTGATGTGCCTGGTCTTCTTGTGAAACCTAGGCTCCTTGGCAAGTGCAATAGCTCCAGTGTTGTCACAGAAGAGTGCGATCGGCCCCGACGCATTGGGTATGACTCCTGGGTCGGTGATGAACTCCTTCACCCATATTGCTTCATGCGCTGCCACCGAGGCTGCCATGCACTCTGCTTCACATGTAGATCCCGCCACGACGCTTTGCTTGCAACTGCACGAGCTTACTGCCCCACCATTCAAAATATACACGTATCTGGTCTGTGACTTAGAGTCATCCAGATCTATGTCGAAGCTAGCATCGACGTAACCCTTTACGACGAGCTCTTCGTCACCTCCATAAACGAGAAACATATCCTTAGTCCTTTTCATGTTCTTTTGGATGTTCTTGTCTGTTGTCCAATGTTCCTTGCCGGTATTACTTTGGTACCTTACTACCAAAGTTACAGAAAGGTTTACATAAGGTCTGGTACACACAGCATGGCATACATAATAGACCCTATGGCTGAGGCATAGGGGATGACACTCATCTCTTCTTTATCTTCTGCCAGTGGTGGGGCATTGAGCCGAGCTCAATCTCACACCTTGCAATACAGGCAAGAACCCTTTCTTGGACTGATCCATATTGAACTTCTTCAATATCTTATCAAGGTATGTGCTTTGTGAAAGACCTATGAGGCGTCTCGATCTATCCCTATAGATCTTGATGCCTAATATGTAAGCAGCTTCTCCAAGTTCCTTCATTGAAAAACACTTATTCAAGTAGGCCTTAATGTTGTCCAAAAGTTCTATATCATTTCCCATCAAAAGTATGTCATGTAAATATAATATGAGAAATGCTACAGCGCTCCCACTCACTTTCTTGTAAACGCAGGCTTCTCCATAAGTCTGCATAAACCCAAACGCTTTGATCATCTCATCAAAGCGAATGTTCCAACTCCGAGATGCTTGCACCAGCCCATAAATGGATCGCTGGAGCTTGCATACCTTGTTAGCATTCTCGTAATTGACAAAACCTTCCAGCTGCATCATATACAATTCTTCCTTAAGATGGCCGTTAAGGAATGCCGTTTTGACGTCCATTTGCCATATCTCATGATCATAGTATGCGGCAATTGCTAACATGATTCGGACGGACTTCAGCTTTGCTATGGGAGAGAAAGTCTCATCGTAGTCAATCCCTTGAACTTGTCGATAACCCTTAGCGACAAGTCGAGCTTTATATATGGTAACATTACCATCCGGCGTCCGTCTTCTTCTTAAAGATCCATTTGTTTTCTATTGCTCACGATCATCGGGCAAGTCTGTCAAAGTCCATACTTTGTTTTCATACATGGATCCTATCTCAGATTGCATGGCTTCAAGCCATTTGTTGGAATCTGGGCCCCATCGCTTCTTCATAGTTTGAAGGTTCACCGTTGTCTAACAACATGATTTCCAAGACAGGGTTGCCGTACCACTCTGGTGCGGAACGTGTCCTTGTGGACCTTCGAAGTTCAGTAGGAGCTTGATCCGAAGTATCTTGATCATCATCATTAACCTCCTCTCTTGTCGGTGCAGTCACCATAGGAACATCTTCTTGAGTTGCGCTACTTACCGTTTCAAGAGGCAATACTTCATCAAGCTCTACTTTCCTCCCACTTAATTCTTTCGAGAGAAACTCTTTCTCCAGAAAGGACCCGTTCTTGGCAACAAAGATCTTGCCTTCGGATCTTAAGTAGAAGGTATACCCAATGGTTTCCTTAGGGTATCCTATGAAGACACATTTTTCCGACTTGGGTTCGAGATTTTCAGGTTGGAGTTTCTTGACATAAGCATCGCATCCCCAAACTTTTAGAAACGACAGCTTAGGTTTCTTGCCAAACCATAATTCATACAGTGTCGTCTCAACGGATTTAGACGGTGCCCTATTTAAAGTGAATGTAGCTGTCTCTAGAGCGTATTCCCAAAATAATAGCGGTAAATCGGTAAGAGACATCATAGATCGCACCATATCCAATAAAGTGCGATTACGACGTTTGGACACACTGTTATGCTGAGGTGAAACAGGTGGCGTGAGTTGTGAAATGATTCCACATTTCCTTAAGTGTGTACCAATTTCATGACTTAGATATTCTCCCCTACGATCCGATCGTAAGAATTTTATCTTTCAGTCACGTTGATTCTCTACCTCATTCTGAAATTCCTTGAACTTTTCAAAGGTCTCAGACTTGTGTTTCATCAAGTAGACATACCCGTATCTACTCAAGTCGTCAGTGAGAGTGAGAACATAATGATATCCTCCGTGAGCCTCAACGCTCATTGGACAGCACACATCAGTATGTATGATTTCCAATAAGTCTGTTGCTCGCTCCATTGTTCCAGAGAACGGAGTCTTGGTCATTTTGCCCATGAGGCACGGTTTGCATGTGTCAAATGATTCATAATCGAGAGACTCTAAAAGTCCATCAGCATGGAGCTTCTTCATGCGCTTGACACCAATGTGACCAAGGTAGCAGTGCCACAAGTATGTGGGAATATCGTTATCAACTTTACATCTTTTGGTATTCACACTATGAATATGTGTAACATCACGTTCGAGATTCATTAAGAATAAACCATTGACCATCGGGGCATGACCATAAAACATATCTCTCATATAAATAGAACAACCATTATTCTCGGATTTAAATGAGTAGCCATCTCGTATTAAACGAGATCCAGATACAATGTTCATGCTCAAAGCTGGTACTAAATAACAATTATTGAGGATTAAAACTAATCTCGTAGGTAAAAGTAGAGGTAGCGTGCCGACGGCGATCACATCGACCTTGGAACCATTCCCGACGCGCATCGTCACCTCGTCCTTCGCCAGTCTCCGCTTATTCCGCAGCTCTGCTTTGAGTTACAAATATGAGCAACCGCCTTTGGTATCAAATACCGGGGAGCTACTACGAGCACTTGTAAGGTACACATCAATTACATGTATATCAAATATACCTTTGGTTTTGCCGGCCTTCTTATGCGCTAAGTACTTGGGGCAGTTCCGCTTCGATGACCACTTCCCTTGCAATAAAAGCACTCAGTCTCAGGCTTGGGTCCATTGTTTGACTTCTTCCCGGTAACTGGCTTACCGGGCGCGGCAACTCCCTTGCCGTCCTACTTGAATTTCTTCTTACCCTTGCCTTTCTTCAACTTAGTGGTTTTATTCACCATCAACACTTGATGCTCCTTTTTGATCTCTACCTCCGCTGATTTCAGCATTGAATATACCTAAGGAATGGTCTTTTCCATCCCCTGCATATTGAAGTTCATCACAAAGCTCTTGTAGCTCGGTGGAAGCGACTGAAGGATTCTGTCAATCACCGCGTCAACCGGGAGATTAACTCCCAGTTGAGTCAAGCGGTTGTGCAACCCAGACATCTTGAGTATGTGCTCACTGACATAACTATTTTCCTCCATCTTACAGTTGAAGAACTTGTCGGAGACTTCATATCTCTCGACCCGGGCATGAGCTTGGAAAACCATTTTCAGCTCTTCGAACATCTCATATGCTCCGTGTTGCTCAAAACGCTTTCGGAGCCCGGTTCTAAGTCGTAAAGCATGCCGCATCGAACGAGGGAGTAATCATTAGCACGAGACTGCCAAGCGTTCATAACGTCTTGGTTCTCTCGATTGGTGCTTCACCTAGCGGTGCTTCTAGGACATAATCTTTCTTGGCAGCTATGAGGATGATCCTCGGGTTCCGGACCCGATCCATTATAGTTGCTGCCATCATCTTTCAGCTTGCTTTTATCTAGGAACGCGTTGAAATTGAGGGTAACGTGGGACATTTGATCTACAAGACATATTGTAAAGATTTTAGACTAAGTTCATGATAATTAAGTTCATCTAATAAAATTATTTAATGAACTCCCACTCAGATTAGACATCCCTCTAGTCATCTAAGTGAAACATGATCCGAGTCAACTAGGCCGTGTCCGATCATCACGTGAGACGGACTAGTCGACGTCGGTGAACATCTCCATGTTGATCGTATCTTCTATACGACTCATGCTCGACATTTCGGTCTTCCGTGTTCGAGGCCATGTCTATACATGCTAGGCTCGTCAAGTCAACCTAAGTGTATTGCGTGTGTAAATCTGGCTTACACCGGTTGTATTCGAACGTTAGGATCTATCACACCCGATCATCACTTGGTGCTTGAAACAACGAACCTTCCATAGCAGTTGCACAGTTAGGGGAACACTTTCTTGAAATTATTGTGAGGATCATCTTATTTACTACCGTCGTTCTAAGTAAACAAGATGCAAAAACATGATAAACATCACATGCAATCAAATAGTAGTGACATGATATGGCCAATATCATATAGCTCCTTTGATCTCCATCTTCGGGGCTCCATGATCATCTTTTTCACCCGCATGACACCATGATCTCCATCATCATGATCTCCATCATCGTGTCTCCATGAAGTTGCTCTCCAACTATTACTTCTACTACTATAGCTAACGGTTTAGCAATAAAGTAAAGTAATTACATGGCGTTGAATCAATGACACGCATGTCATACAATAAGTAAGACAACTCCTATGGCTCCTGCCGGTTGTCATACTCATCAACATGCAAGTCGTGATTCCTATTACAAGAACATGATCTCATACATCACATATATCATTCATCATTCATCACAACTTTTGGCCATATCACATCACAAAGCAATTGCTGCAAAAACAAGTTAGACATCCTCTAATTGTTGTTGCATCTTTTTACGTGGCTGCAATAGGGTTCTAGCAAGAACGTTTTCTTACTACGAAAAAAGCCACAACGTGATTTGTCAACTTCTATTTACCCTTCATAAGGACCCTTTTCATCGAATCCGCTCCAACTAAAGTGGGAGAGACAGACACCCGCTAGCCACCTTATGCAACTAGTGCATGTCAGTCGGTGGAACCTGTCTCACGTAAGCGTACGTGTAAGGTCGGTCCAGGCCGCTTCATCCCACAATACCGCTGAAGCAAAATAATACTAGTAGTGGCAAGAAATTTGACAACATCTACGCCCACAACAAATTTGTGTTCTACTCGTGCAAAGAGAACTACGCATAGACCTAGCTCATGATGCCACTGTAGGGGAACGTTGTAGAAAATAAAACTTTTCCTACGGTTTCACCAAGATCCATCTATGAGTTCATCTAGCAATGAGAGAGAGGAGTGCATCTACATACCCTTGTAGATCACGAGCGGAAGCGTTCAAGAGAACGGGGTTGAGGGAGTCGTACTCGTCGTGATCCAAATCACCGGAGATCCTAGCGCCGAACGGACGGCACCTCCGCGTTCAACACACGACGTGCAGTCGAGAGCGTCTCCTCCTTCTTGATCCAACAAGGGGGAAGGAGAGGTTGATGAATATCCAGCAGCACGACGGCGTGGTGGTGGATGCAGGAGGGATCCCGGCAGGGCTTCGCAGAGCGTCTGCGGGAGAGAGAGGTGTAGCAAGGGGAAAGGGAGGCGCCAAGTGCAAGGGTGCAGCCTCCCTCCCTCCCCCCTCTATATATAGGGTCCCCAGGGGGGGCGCCGGCCCTAGGAGATGGGATCTCCTAGGGGGGCGGCGGCTAAGGGGGTGCCTTGCCGCCCAAGGCAAGTGGAGGCGCCCCCTCCCCTAGGGTTCCCAACCGTAGGCGCAGGGGGGGCAAGGGGGCGCACCAGCCCACCAGGGGCTGGTTCCCCTCCCACTTCAGCCCACGGGGCCCTCCGGGAAAGGTGGCCCCACCCGGTGGACCCCCGGGACCCTTCCGGTGGTCCCGGTACAATACCGGTGACCCCCAAAACTTTCCCGATGGCCGAAACTCGATTTCCCATATATATTTCTTTACCTCCGGACCATTCTGGAACTCCTCGTGACGTCCGGGATCTCATCCGGGACTCCGAACAACATTCGGTTTGCTGCATAATTATATTTCTACAACCCTAGCGTCACCGAACCTTAAATGTGTAGACCCTACGGGTTCGGGAGACATTCAGACATGACCGAGACGCCTCTCCGGTCAATAACCAACTGCAGGATCTGGATACCCATGTTGGCTCCCACATGCTCCTCGATGATCTCATCGGATGAACCACGATGTCGAGGATTCAAGCAACCCCGTATACAATTCCCTTTGTCAATCGGTACATTACTTGCCCGAGACTCGATCGTCGGTATCCCAATACCTCGTTTAATCTCGTTACCGGCAAGTCACTTTACTCGTTCCGTAATGCATGATCCCGTGACCAGACACTTGGTCACATTGAGCTCATTATGATGATGCATTACCGAGTGGGCCCAGAGATACCTCTCCGTCATACGGAGTGACAAATCCGATGTCGATTCGTACAACCCAATGTACACTTTCGGAGATACCCGTAGTGTACCTTTATAGTCACCCAGTTACGTTGTGACGTTTGGCACACCAAAGCACTCCTACGGTATCCGGGAGTTGCACAATCTCATGGTCTAAGGAAATGATACTTGACACTTGGAAAAGCTCTAGCTAAACGAACTATACGATCTTTGAGCTATGCTTAGGATTGGGTCTTGTCCATCACATCATTCTCCTAATGATGTGATCCCGTTATCAATGACATCCAATGTCCATAGTGAGGAAACCATGACTATCTGTTGATCAACGAGCTAGTCAACTAGAGGCTTACTAGGGACATGTTGTGGTCTATGTATTCACACGTGTATTACGATTTCCGGATAACACAGTTATAGCATGAATAACCATTTTATTATTGCCTCTAGGGCATATTTCCAACAGTATGATGTGTCCCCTTTTGTTGAGGTAGTGTCCGCACTATTCCCTCTATGATTTCATGCACAATACTGGGATAAATTTCGATAAAATTTCCTTTGGCAACGCAATCCAAGAGTTGTCTATGGGACATATTTATTCCAACATAAAAATTGCGAAATAAAATTCTAGAACTCACCTATAAGGTGCAATTACGATAAGATTCCATCATCCTATACCAAGCATCTTTTTAAGTTTTCTCCTTGTCTTTGTTTGAAGTGAAGAACTTCAAACTCAGGAGACAAAGGAGCAGATAAAGGACTGGCCATGACGACACACGGTGACACAAGAAGCAAGTGAAAAGAGACGAACGGAAAAAGAGGGCGAATAAAACGTCAAAGGTGAAGTGGGGGAGAGGAAAACGAGAGGCAAATGTAAAATAATGTAATGCGAGGGATAAGAGTTTGTGATGGGTACTTGATATGTCTTGACTTTACTTGACTTGGTGTAGATCTCCCCGGAAACGGCGCCAGAAATGGCTTGTTTACAGGAGATCAAACGTTGACTAGACTTGGGGCAAATCTCCCCGGCAACGGTGCCAGAAATCCTTCTTGCTACCTCTTGAGCACTGCATTGGTTTTGCCTTGAAGAGGAAAGGGTGATGCAGCAAAGTAGTGTATGTATTTCCCTCAGTTTTTGAGAACCAAGGTATCGATCCAGTAGGGGACTACACACAAGTCACCTCGTACCTACACAAACAAATAAGAACCTTGCAAGCAACGCGATAAAGGGTTGTCAATACCTTCACGACAACTTGCAAAAAGTGATATCTGATAGAGATAATAAGATAAATATTTTTGGTATTTTTATGATATGGATTGGAAAGTAAAGATTGCGAAATAAAATACGGATGAAATAGTAAATTGATAGGAAAATAATATGATGGAAGATAGACCCGGGTGCCATAGGATTCACTAGTGGCTTCTCTCAAGATAGCATAATTTACAGTGGGTGAACGAATTACTGTCGAGCAATTGATAGAAAAGTGCATAGATATGAGAATATCTAGGCATGATCATGTATATAGGCATCACGTCCGCGACAAATAGACCGAAATGATTCTGCATCTACTACTATTACTCCACACATCGACATCTATCCATCATGCATCTAGAGTATTAAGTTCATAAGAACAGAGTAACACATTAGGCAAGATGACATGATGTAGAGGGATAAACTCAAGCAATATGATATAAACCCCATCTTTTTATCCTCGATGGAAAAAATACAATGCTTGCCTTGCTGCCCCGGCTGTCACTGGGAAAGGACACCGCAAGATTGAACCCAAAGCTAAGCACTTCTCCCATTGCAAGAAAGATCAATCTAGTAGGCCAAACCAAATTGATAATTCGAAGAGACTTGCAAAGATATTTAAATCATACATATAAGAATTCAGAGAAGAACCAAATATTGTTCATAGATAATCTTGATCATAAACCCACAATTCATCGGATCTCGACAAACACACCGCAAAAAGAATTACATCAAATATATCTCCAAGAAGATCGAGGAGAACTTTGTATTGAGACCCAAAGAGAGAGAAGAAGCGATCTAGCTAATAACTATGGACTCAAAGGTCTGTGGTAAACTACTCACACATCATCAGAGAGGCTATGGTGTTGATGTAGAAGCCCTCCCCCTCCGGCGGAGCGCCGGAAAAGGCCCCAAGATGGGATCTCACGGGTACAGAAGGTTGCGGCGGTGGAAATAGGGTTTCGTGGTGCTCCTGGATGTTTTTCGGGTATATGGGTATATATAGGAGGAAGAAGTAGGTTGGTCGAGCTGCAAGGGGCCCACGAGGGTGGGGGCGCACCCAGGTGGGCAGGCGCGCCTCTCTGCCTCGTGGCCACCTCGCTTATTTCTTGACGTCCACTCCAAGTCCCCTGGATCATGTTTGTTCCAAAAATAACTCTCCCAAAGGTTTCGTTCCGTTTGGATTCCGTTTGATATTCCTTTTCTGCGCAACACTGAAATAGACAAAAAAACAACAATTTGCACTGGGCCTTTGGTTAGTAGGTTAGTCCCAAAAATAATATAAAAGTGTATAATAAAGCCCATTAAACATCCAAAACAGATAACATAATAGCATGTGTAAGTGCATCTAGTGCCCCTTATTGATTTTGGTGTATTTAAGACATAGGTTAAGGGACTGATGCGTTTGTAAGTGTACATAGGTCTATAAGGCTATGAGGAGTTTGATATTTATACAGAAAGTCGACCCCTAAAAATGAAGTTCTTCGACTGAAGACTTTGGATTTCTGAAGACTTTGAAAGTGAAGAAATTGGTGTGACCTTGAAGACTTGGTATTCATTCAAGGAACATGGAAGCGTGAAGACTTTTGTTTTCATAGTTTCATTTTATCTTTCTTGAGTCATAGGAAACACCTTACTGTTAAAGGGGGTCGAGGAAATACTAAGGAAAAATTTCCATGTGATGCTCAACTCAAAATCCTACACCTACCAATCCCTTCGAGTGAAACCATTGTAAATCTCATATAGTTTAGTCAATTTCTTCAGTGACAGAGACGAAGCTCTTCTGTTCTCTGAGGAATTGTTCTGACTGAGGAGTTAGGAATTCGCCAGTGCGGATTGCCTACAAGTGAGGAACATGATAGCCCTGAGGAATTTGATAGTCAAAGTTCCGACCGTTGCTGTGCTATGCGCTAGCTGTCCCAAAATATCTATCCACCTAACGGTCATATCATTGAAGGGAATTTATGTCTTATCATGTCGGGCTACTCCCTAGGCTATAAATAGCCGCCCCCTACAACCACTAGCTTGTTGGCTGCTCCGAGAGAAACTGACATTTGTCATTTTAGAGCATCCCATCCTCCGAGGACTTTGAGCGAAAATCATCAAGTGAGGAAACCCAAACCCAAACACCTACAAACCCAAAGTGATCGAGCATCACTGAACAAATTGATCCTGAGTGGATCCGACACTTGTTACCTTTGAAGACTGTGCATCTTACAAATGGTTAGGCGTCATGGTCTAGAGCATCCAAGAGGAAATTGTGGATCGCTGAGTGACTGAGTTTGTGAAGGTTTGGAAGTCACATGAAGACTTACCACGAGTGCCTGGGCGAGGTCTGTGTGACCTTAGCTCAAGGAGAATACGATAAGGACTGTGTGTCCTCAGGTTAAAATACCTAGCCGCTCCAACCAGACGTACAACTGTCACAGCAGTTGGAACTGGTCTACCAAATAATTGTCTTCACCAAGCCTACTGGTTCTATTTCCTCAACTCTTTCATTTCCTCATTACTATGTTGTGTGCTTGTTCATATATGTTTGAAGACTTTGACTGAAGACTTTCTCAATTTCCTTAGTTCAATTTCTTCAGTATGTTTGTCTTCTTCCTGTCTTATCATGTGTTTATGTTTTCTGTACTCTGTGCTTGTTTTCATTTCATCAAGATGACCATGCTTCTGATCTGTTATGTTAGCATCTGACTACTTATACCGCTGCAAGTAGTTCTTCGCTTAGGAATTTCCTCACCCTGAAATTACTCAGTGAAGAATTCATAAAAATCGCCTATTCACCCCCCTCTAGTTGACTTAACGCACATTCAATTAGTATCAGAGCAAGGTACTCCCTTGTTCTGTGTGATTTTGGTTTAACCGCCTGGAGATTTAGTTATGTCGACCGCAGGTATGATTAAGGTCTCTGTTGGGTGTCCTACCTTTGATGGGATGGACTACCCCTACTGGAAGAATAAGATGCGAATGCATCTTGAGGCAATTGATAACGATCTGTGGTATGTTGTGGAAAATGGTGTTTCTTTAGTCACACCTTCTCTAAATGCTACTGATGTGAAGAGATTCAAGCAATTCGATTCTCATGCGAAGAACATCATATGTGGCCATCTGAGCAAAGGCGTATATAGCGAGTGAGTGCTTTGGAAACTGCTAAGCTTATCTGGGATAGGCTGTCCAAGGTCAATGAAGGAGTCTCAACACAGCGTGCCTCTCGAGTTGACGTTCTTCGCAATCTCTTCAACTACTTCAAAAGACTCGAAAATGAGAATGTCCAGCAAACCTTCGATCGCCTCACTGACATCTCAAATGAGCTTCAAGCACTTGGTGCCACTGACATCACCGACCATGAGGTGGTGAAGAAATTGCTGAGATTGCTTGATTCGTCATTTGATACTCTGGCGCTGATGATACAAGAACGTGGAGATTACAAGTCACTTGATCCTGCTGATATCCTTGAGAGGCTAAACACTCATGAGTTCCAGCTTGCTGAGAAGAGAGATCTCTATGGTTCGAGCTACGGCAGATCACGTGCCCTGAAGTCCAAGGCGGTCTCTGAATCTGAAGGTGAAGATTCAGGTAGTAGCCTTGGTGATCCTGAAGAACTGAGCCAGGAGCTAGCACTGCTCATGAAGAAATTTCAGAAGTTCTCAAGACGTGGTCGCTTTGGAAAATCCTCAAGGAGTAATGATTCCTCATCCAGTGACTATAAGAAGAGACTATGCCACAAATGCAAGAATCCGGTCACTACATTCAAGACTGTCCTCAGTGGGAAAAGGAATCAAAGAAGAAGAAATACAAGGATTACAGATCTGATGACTCAAAGAAGAAGATGAAATCTTCAAAGTCTTCATCATCAAAATCCTCAAAGTATTCATCTCACAAGAAGAGCAGCTCCAAGAAGGCTCGGGCATTCATTGGCAAGGAAATGGACTCTGAAGCTGAATCTAAGGAACATGAGGAAGAGGAGGCATCTGAGGAGTCAGAATCTGGTGTGGCGAGCCTAGCTCTCGCTACTGCGTTCGTCAGCAAGTCCATCTTCAACTCTGAAGAAAATGGCTTCACCAACAAGGCTGATGAAGGCGATGATGACTACGCTCCCACCTATTGCTTCATGTCAAAAGGTGCCAAGGTACTCAAATACCCCTCCTCCGAATCAAGTGAGGATGAATCTGATGAAAACCTCAAGCCTAGTTACTCTAAACTAGCTAAGATTGCTGTGAAACAACAAAAGGCTTTTGAAAAGGTTCAAAACATGCTAGACAAAAGTGATGATATGTTGGGTGAAGAAATGGATCGCACTAAAACCTTGACTGAAAATCTTAGGAGACTTCAGTCTAAGTTTGACAACCTTCAAAGTCATCATAACACTCTCTTATCTGATCATGAGAAGTTTTCTTATGAATTTCTTCAAAGAAAGCAAGATCTTGAAAAGCTAAGGGTGAGTTATGAAGATCTTCAGAAGGAGCGTGAGTCATTACTTTCTCAACAAATCAGCGCTGCTCAGGAAGAATTTGTTCCTCCATGTTTGAAGTGCATTGAACGTGAATGTGCTAATTCTTCACCTGAATGTTCAAAAGCTTCCAATGATGCAAATTCTTCACCTGTTTCTTCTATCACTAATTCCTCATCTGAGGACATTGCTAATATCACTGATGATGCAGGGCTGAAGGAATTGTACATGACAGGCATGTACAAAAGCCTCAAAGGGCATCAGGCTCTTTGTGATGTGCTTAGAAAGCAGATCCTCAACAGGAACCCTAGGAAAGAGGGTATTGCCTTTGAGAGGAAACTCAACGCTGATGGGACTTACTGGAAGCATGAGTAGTATCCCAAAACCTCATGGGTTCCTGCAAAGGGACCTCCAGTAGACCCATCTACTCTATCTGGCTTTACATGTGAATCTCCTCATTCTTCTGATGAGTCATTTGACTCCAACTATAAATTGTTCAAAAATCAGAATGGTGAAGTATTTGCTAGATATGTTGGCACTAACATGCAGGAACGGTTCCCCTATGAAGAAAATCTGGGTTCCCAAAAGGTGCCTTGAAAATCTTCAGGTGAATGTCATCATGACACCACCTGTGAAGAATAGGAACCCACGATCAAATTCTTCATATGGACCAAATTCTTCATATGGATCCAAGTCCTCATACAGACCAAATTCCTCACGAAGATCAAATTCCTCAAAAGGATCAAAGTCCTCATATGAACATCATCGTGCTAACACTTCTGTTTCACAGGGAAGATTTAAGGGCTATGAATATGATCATTATTCTTCTAACCATTATGTTCATAAGTCCTCGAAGAATTTCTCTGCTTATTCATATGCTTACCCTAACTCCTTTTATGTGAAATTAAGTGGACTGGTTTCAATGCCACAGTTCTCTTATGGAGCTCGCAGAATGATGAACTCTTTGCCACCCCTTCAGATGTGGGTGGTGAAGAATAAGAACTAATTTCTTATGCAGGCTCAGGTCTCCAGATGTGCTTAAACGTCTGAAGAATTTGCTAGAGACCTGAAAATGCCTGAAAGGACGCAGGCTAATCTTGAAGAAATGAATCCTCATTTCTCACATCCTCATACTGTTTTATCCGTTTTATTGCTTGATGAAATTGATGTCATATTCTTCACTTATGAAGTATATGAGTACGTAAGCGGCACTAATTCATCTG